>JAGFZM010000003.1:3113754-3153024 GCA_017657215.1 Limnothrissa miodon | reverse complement strand
TTTTTCACTTCTGAAATAACACAATGTTCTGCACGTAGCCTATAGATATAATGTATTAAAATAATTGTTAATTTGGTCCGGTAGACAGTCCGAAACATTGCAAACTGTAGATGGGGACTCTTGAATCCTCGGGTCAGCAGAATTAACCGGCCACATGAGGAAACTCACGTAACCGCGGTTACGTGGTTGGATCACTTGGATCTTGAGTCATCCGGTTAGCGCCAGAGCGAGTCTCTCCTCAAGTTAGGAAAGCAAATCCACAACAAGCGCTATTTTTTCCACTTCTGAAATAACATTATGTTCTGCAAGTAGCCTACAGATGTTGTTATGACCTTAAAATTATTATACAGTTTACTCTATTTTACTGATGTTAGTTTTCCTATCTCTTGTATGGAACAGTTTCTATTAACTTTAATGTCATTTGTGGTGTGAGCGACCTCTACTGGTCAATATTGATATTTCAGTGCATATTGTTTAAAGTTCGTTTGAGACATAATAATAATAATAACAATAATAATAATAATAATAATAATAATAATAATAATAATAATAATAATAGCTATGCGTAATAATACTACCACTACTACTACTAATAATAATAACTAATAATAATAATCTATTAATCCCCTGGGTGAAATTCAGGAAAACACAATCACTCCGGCTATAGGCCTAATATAGATAACATCATTAGTTGTCTTCTATTAGCAGTCTATATAATGTAAGGCTATGTTATTATCCCATAAGTAGCCTAGCATAATAAACATATTAGTAGATCCAGCAGTGGTAATAACCATTGTACACTAGGACTAGGAGTTTTCTTGTCGATTTAGCAATACTGACTCAAGTGACTCAAGTGACTCGCATAACCCGGATCAGTTGAGTGAGTGACTCAGAATAACCCGAATCCTGAAGAGGAATCGATTTTGCCAGGCCTACTCAGCAGCATTCGGTTCAGTGCTAATGGTGCACAATACTGCATGTCCTACCACATCTACTACATTACACCCGTCTTTGCCTTTGCAGGCTGCATCTCACATTGTGCCCTATTCTCTAGATCCCTTAAGTCAGATTAGGGTTGTGTGTCAAACACATTGAAGACGTGGTCCACATTTATGAATGAAGACTAGAAGATAATGTGATGGTACCCTGGTCATGTTCCATTAAATTTTGACATGTGATTATGATCTATTTCCCTGTGGGGCCACATTATGTTTATTAATGACACCTAATTTTCACACATTTGAAAGTCTACATTTTGATTTTTGACAAGTTAAGAAACGTGTGAAATTGTAATCTTCTAGAATGTGTCAAAACAGAAGTTTCCGAGCTTCCCTCCAGGACACACCGAGCCAGTAGCTGGCCATCAGCCAACATCTATCTGGTGGGTGAATGTATGCTTTTCGTATGTCTTACACAATCTGCAACACAGGGGTTCTGTATCAGTGGCTGCTTTAGAGTTGCTCAGTTTGCCAAACAAAAAAACCCCATTGTAATCATGAGACATTTAAACAGCGGTGCTGTTTTCCTCCCAACGTCTGAATCTGATTATATGGTTTCCTGTTTTTTTTTTGTCTCCACATCTGAGCATCCGAACATCAATGCTGTTTGCAACTGGTTATCATCCCTACCACCAATCAGTGGTAAATATATCCTGAAAAGTTTTGTACTGAGGTACACTGTTGCCAAGAAATTGCTACCTTCTGTTTTTGGATGTCTACACCTTTATATACCTGCTTAGGAAACAGGCATAAAATGTATGTCATGTCCTTAACTGAGTCTTTCATTGGAATTCACAGCAAAGACAAATACTTCAAAAATGTCCTTTCCCTATACAAATTAGTGAATCATTGGTCTATGAACCCTTTTGTCAAGGATATAATTCTTTTTTTGACCTTGAGAATCTTGAATCCTTTTATAGATCCGGGGTGAACTATTGACTCAGATGACTTAGACTGAATGCACACATTTGGTTCTCTAACTTTGAGAGCTGTCTGCCCTTGTAGAAGTGTTTTAGACTGCCCCCAAGGTCAGATGATATGCTAAGCGTCTGGAGAGAGGTTTTAAATTGTGGCTGAATTTCCAACTTCCTGTTAAGGGAAGCTAATGAAACGTTCAATTATGGGATGGACTCTGTGCATTACATTTGACATCATTTGGAACATATAGAACAGTGTGGGTTTGCAGTGTGTTTTCAACCTGAATTAATCTCCATCAGTTTGTACTTGGCCATTTTTTGGCCCCAGGGTTTATATTAGGTATAATTTAACTGTGGCATTAATTTTATATATTAAAATGAATAGCTTTTTTTCTTGGAGGTAGTGTTGCGGTACTCAGGTTTGGTCTTGGACTCGAGTCCAGTCTCAGGACCATTTTCTGCTTTCTCAAGCTCCTCTCAGACTTTGTTTTTTGACTCAGCCCACAGTGGGAAAAGGATTTAGTTCACGAAATATACATCCATCATTACAACTGAATTTAAATAATGATGAAAATATAAGGAATATCGATGTGATTAATTGACCTAAAATCATTACAACATTTGATTTTTTATATAAGATTTAGATATAAGATATTAGATAGTTTTTATTATGTTTTTTAATTGAAAACTAATTAGAAAGTCATCTACTTATCTTGATTCCTTTAGTAAATTTGAATGTGCTCTGCAGGTCCTAACAGCCAGAGTGCTTCTCTGAACAAAAGAGGGATGTTTTACCTCAGAAACAATCCCTGCAGTCACTGATTTTATTATTATTATAATAGCAACAACATTGTAGATTCTCACCAATTCATGTGCATTTGTTTGCAAATCAAAGAATAAGACCCATCAATGATTAAATTCCATACCTTTATGTTGACTGACAAGCCAGAAATAAACAAGATTTCTGTTCAGATTTCCAGCAGATACTCTGCCTGACACTTGACTTGTGCTTGTTGTTTCTTCTTTTGGTAATGTTTTAGTATTTTTGTTATTTTCTCATGTCAAATGTATAATAAATTACATAGTGCAGCATGTTTAAATCTGGTTTTACGGCACCCAATTATGTGTTTCTATGGGTAAGGAAAACAATAAGAGTTAATCTATAGACAATTACTTATTTAAGTCTCTTTGCTTTCTATAATTACATTTGACTCTGCCAGAGCTGCTCTTCCCAGTCACTTAATTAAACCTCTGACTTGTTCCTTTCATTCATTCTGGAGTGACATGACTGTGTGTATGCATGCTCTGCAGTGAACAGGACATTCAGCACACATTCAGAATGAGTGCGATCAATATTTTTGCATGCAATCAGGCACTGATTACAGTCTCCTTCTCAAACCCACCACCCCCAGCTCCAAAGCTCACTCCCCATCCCCCATGAACACACACACACACACACACCTACACACCTTGCTCTTTCCCACTCTCTCTACTTGTACCCTCTGGCACAGTAGCCACCCTCACTGTGTTAATCATCCTTGGCATGGCAGGAAGAGCAGGTGAGCTAAGCTAATAACCCTGAGAAAAGATCTCTCTGTCTCTCTCTCTCTGAATAACACCATATTACCCCTGGAAATTGAATAGTAGGTTTAGGATCGATGCAGATATTTCTCCCCATTCTCAGTTAAAATGCTACTTGCTAGCCGTCGCATGCGGTTCCTCTCTTGTAATTATTCTTATTAATCGAGGCCTAGTGTGCAAATCCCTGCAGTTATGATCACTGAAATGACATTTAATTTTCACTGTCGAATCTAACTAATTTTCTTGTTTCTAAAGTAACACAAACCATATTATTGACCTGTCAGCAATCCAGTCATTGTTTTGGTGGCTTGTAATAATCTTTTGTTCTGGTCTCACACAGGGAGCATCCCCTTTTTTCATTTTAATGGGAATTATATTGCTCTACCTCTATGACCTCTTAAATTAATGTGCGGAATTAGTCTAATTAGAGATGTATGCTTTGGTTTAATTAAGTGGTGAAATGCGCCATTGACTGCAGCGAGTTCATCTGGTGGTCTCACAGCTCCATTTTCGGCTCCACTCCAAACATTGTGTTGTCCTGGAGTTCCCAATGATATTATTCACAGATGACTTGGCTGAGCTCTCACAGAAATCATTACTCAATGATACCAGGTCATTGTTTGCTCCTTTAACCCTCGATACACACAAACACACACACAAACACGCGCACACACACACACACACACATACACACACGCTGCCTTCGCCTAGCAGCCCTCTCTCTGTCCTCATCCTGAATCTTTTCTCTTCCAGCTTGCCATTTCAAAGCCCGTCCGGAGAGATTTGAAATTTGCACGAGAGTTGCCCTTGAGTAAAACGTTTGGGCACCCTTGGTTTTAAGCCAATCTAATCCTTGTAATCATGAGTTTTAGTCAAACCTGCTTTTCCCAGTGGCCACAGGGGAGAGGGGTCGGGAGTAGTGAGGGAGAGAGAGAGAGAGGGAGAGAGAGAGAGAGAGAGAGAGAGAGGAAAGTTGCTGGAAGAGGATCTGATTCCTTGCTAGTGCAAAGCCTTGACCCGTATGGCAGGCAATATAGTGCCTTATTTCTCTGTACTTTAAGAGATATGTGTTTGTAGAGTAAAAGCGACAGATCATGTTTTGTGGCCACCCTGGAGATATGCATGTGGCCTATGTGAAATGACAGGTGCATTTTCTGAGAGGAGAGCCCGTAATGTTTTTCTGTTTAGCACTTGACAGTTTGCCTTCGTCATAACATGAGCCTAAGGGGTTTGGAACAAGCCTGATTATTTAAGGGCCCTGGCATCTCTCTTCCCACAAATTGAATTCCTTTATGGGGAAGAAGCCGTTAAGGCTCGGTGGAGGAGGTCAACATAAATCAGCATGCAAACTGAATTTCGTACATTCAGTCACAGTGACCTCGATTTCTTCAGGGAGAGGGGCAAAATTCTCTCTCTCTCTCTCTCTCCCTTACTGTCTGCTTATTGACAGTTGCTATTATTTTTCCAGACGGGGGAAATAAATAAATTTGCAAGGGAGGCCATGCATAATCTTTATTAAAGTACTAAAGTAATCTACTTGTATTGCTGAGATAAGACAATAAAACTGTAATAAAATGTTCTGTGTCTCTGTTGACTTGCACCAAATACACGGCTACAGCACTGACTCTGGATCGGTGAGGGAGTCGAGCGGTGCCTCAGGTAAACACAAGAACCCTGCTCTCTGATGGCCAATGAACCATTTACTGCACACGAAGGACAGCAAGTACCACAACTATAGGTAGAAGTATGTATAGGACATATAGACTTTTGATCTCGTGAGGAAAATTTGCCGCAGCGAAGGGAAACACACACACTAACCCAGAGCAGAAGACTGCCTGCTCAAGGGCACTTTAGCTCTGGTCTACTGGCCAGGCATCCAACTGACAACCCTTCATTTTCAAGCCCGTAGCCCTAACCAGTAATCCACGGCTGCCACAGGGCAGGAAGGAGCACAACTCCCAAGAACCCTGGAAGAGGGATGACTTTTTATTTGTCCTGAGGTGATAATTATCAGAGCTAATTTGAAGAGGGATGGATCCATTAAAGAGGGTTTAGTGGAGCGACATTAGTTCCCTGGCCATTGTCTATCCATTTGACACACAATAAGTGTGCATCAAGAATGCATCAAGTGTGTGCTTGATGCATTCTTGAGCATCTGTCACAAGGGTCTCTTGTAGTTAACTCATCTGTCATGTCTAGACAATGCATCGGTTGTCACTTGTCATTTATATCACAGTATCACAGCATTCAATATAGCAGCTTTCTTTGGAGATTCCATCTTTGTCATATGTGTCAGGGTTGAGTTTGACAGCCGGACACTGGAGAGACACCACGTGGTGTAAAACGGCCCATCCAAAAACTATTCTCTCTCTCTCTCTCTCTCTCTGTGTGTGTGTGTCTGTGGGTCATTCCGTGAATTCGGTACATTTTCAACTTTGAAAATTTTAAATAGAAAATAATTGGTTTCTATTTTTTTTAAATATATTTGGAAAGAATACATCCTAAAGTAACAAAAAATGATATGTTGCCAGCCCAGCAATTTTTAAATTCTATTTATGATGTGTTATCTACTTCATGACATGATTTATTAGTCAACCCTGTTATGGACAAAATGGTTACTATATAACATAGTTAGAATTAAAAATTTGTCACAGTGTACACATGTATGAGAAATACATTTGTCCCTCTTTTTACTGAAATTATTTCTGATAAAGAATATATCTTTAAACATTCCATTTTGTCTTTCAGATGACCCAGACAATCTAATTTTTAAAAGTAGCCCACATGTAAATTAAGATATATGAGTAATTTCATTAGAGATGTATTGAATAAAAGTTTTTTCCTAAATGTTTTAAAGTCTTAATTGGAATGGTAATACCGGGTTGGCCCTTTTAATTGTAATTTTTACATTTTTATAAAATTAATAACAGTAACAGGACTGACGCATGAAGTAACATGTTTGACATGAGTAACAGGGATGATGAGACACATTATTAAGCACACTGTACATATGTGAAAATCATTTAGATAAACATGAATATTCATATTGCATTGTTATATTAGGGAAGCACATTTAATTCTAAGAACTTTAACGTTTCAAGGGATTTGATATTTGTTTTCATTTTTATTATATATTATATATTTTTTTCTGATATATTTTTTATAGGGGAGAGGTCCTGTGGTCACCTAATAGCTCATAAATCATTGCATCTTTAACAAGAGATTTAGAAGAGTATTACTTTAAAGGTGTTATAGAATGTCAAACCGCATTTACCTTGTTATGGTTGAATCTAGGTAGCTTAAGGTATCCAGTGGATCATAGCAAAACTTTTTAACTGCCTTTACATGTGTAGCTTATGTATGGCTTGTCTAAAGTGAGTAATTTTGCCATTGTTCTAACCTTGAACTACCAGCTTCTTCTTGATTTGCCTGTAATGTTTCTGGGCTTACTGGAGGAGTAGATAAGCTGTTGAGTGCAACAGTAACGGCCTTTTTTGCTGCTCTGCTCTTTGCCTGGGCTATTCTCCATTTTCTCCGCTGTAACCTCTGCTCTTTCTCACTGCACCTATGTTCTCTGTCTCTCCTCCATTTCTTCCACTCCCATTCAAGGTACTTTGCCCTTCTCTCCACATCTTGGTCTCGGCAAGCACAATAACGCCTTTGTTTTTCCGCTACAGTTAATGGCATACTATTCAATTCAATTCAATTTTATTATAGCACATTTTTACAAAAGGCATGTCTCAAGGCGCTTAACACCAACATTCCATTAGGTACACATTATAAGAAAATTGTGGTATAAATAAAGTAATATAGGAGTCCCATTATAATCCCAGGATATAGTCCCATGTCATTAGGTGCAGTCAAGCCAGGGGCCAGCTGGAGGCTGTATCAATCATGTCAGGGTCGTCTGTGGAGCTGAAGGCAGCCCGCCCAGGAAGCCAGAGATGCAGGATCAGACAGTGGAAGGCAGGGGTGACCCTCAGTAGGGAGGCAGTGACATGGACCGTGGAGTGGGTTGAGGACCATTCAGGAATGCCGCCGGATCAAACGTAGGAAGAAGGTCCTCAGCAGGATGGCATGTTCGATGGGGTTGGTTGGGTACCCAGGAGGCAAGAGGTGCAGGGGCAGGCAGTACTAAAAGTGTAATTAAGTATAAATATAAACACTTCAATTAAAAGAACATCAAATTACCTTCAGATAGGAAATATCAGAGGCATATCCACAAATGTTACTAAAACTCATAAGGATATACGCACCCACACTGCATAATATTGGTGTCAGCACAATGATAAAGACAAGATCAATTAATAACATTTTAAGTTATTTATATAAACTTTTAAAACTACGAGACAACAGTAAAACCTAATCAATGTCACTCCTGTTATGTGGATGTCAAACCTGTTACTCTGGAAAAGTAACAGGACTGACAGTAACAGTGGTGACAAATTCAAGTTAATTTCCCTCTAGCTAGCTAATGTTAGCTAATATAGAGAAAATATCATACGATTTTGAAAGGAAATTACTCAAAGATATGTTAAATATCAAAACACAAAAGTTATTATTTTAATAAATCTGTTAAAAATTGGTAACAGTACTGATGTGGTATGCTGGCAACACCCTGAACAATCTCATAAAACAACAAAATTCAACATTATAAAAGAGGGAAACTTACTTGTGTCTTCAATGCTTGATATCCTCTTCCTGTAAATGATGTAACTTCCTTCAAATGATGTCACGGCTGGAATGTGCCATTATTTTATAGGGCTTTTTTTGTGTCAGTAACAGGGTTGACTTGAAATCAGGGGACACTGATAAAATGATTAACATTTTATAGAAAGAACATGAGTTTGTGCAAAAAGAATTGCTTAACAATTAAATTAATGTCAGAACAATATACAAATATGAAAATGTTATAATTTTTCAAACAATTTACTATTTAAAAGACATGTTGAAAAATAACTTTCATAGGGAGGGACAAGCCAAAATCCCTGACTTGTCAACTTAAATACAAGTTTAATCATGGACAGTTATATTAATTTACTTAATTTCGAGGTAGTGGTGTTGATATAAGACTTAGTAATATTGTATCTTCTAATTGTGCCTGTATCTGGTATTCAGGGGTTAAAGTAAAAAAAATTCTTGAGCCTGAACTTTTTGACTCCCCCGCCCCTACTGTCTACTGTCAGTTAAGTTGTTTAACTTGGATCATTTATTTATAGGCTACTTAGGCCTACTATTGTAATACAGGAGTGTTTCTGTTTAGCTGGGTGTATAGTACCACATTTGTAGGTTAGAAATTTGTGAATTTGGGAAAATCCTTATTCTAGAATTATTTTTATTTTCTGTCCTTTATTAAACTTTGATTCTTTGAATTTTTTTTTTACTTATTACTCTTTGAATGTTATTAATTATACCCTTAGTATAACTTTTAATCTTATTTGTTTCTTTTCTTACTTTATTTTATCCACTATTTTTATCTTTGTAAAGCACATTGAACTGCCTACTTTGTGTATGAAATGCGCTATATAAATAAACTTATAGTTCTAACTAAACTAGGCTATAAAAAAATCTTAGTTTTATTAAAAAAAGTATGCTGCATTCTTTTAAATGTAGGCTATATGCTGAAAGAATATAGGCTAACCAGTCTGCTGCATCTTTTGAGGCAATATAGTTAACTATATTACAGTGTTAAGTAGCCTATATAAGAGATAATTTTAACCATTTTTAAGTTTAGGCCTACACCAAAATTATATAGGCCTACTAAGTCATGGAGCAAAGTAAATCCTTTAGAGAGAACACAATATGGGCTAACCTGCTAATGTTGTGAATATTTAAGCATTTCCACTTATCACAGGTAGGCGCTGCTAATGTTGTCATGTTCAGTCTCGGCGGTGAACAATTTCAGAAACGTCGGCTTCTGCTGTTTTATCGGGTGCTGCTGTTAAACACCTCATAGGGACGCCTGCTTTCGCTTCATTATACACTTTCTTTCCGTAACGTTAAGTCTCACTTTCCATTGCCAAGCCAGCCTCCCGGCCTCGACACCAGAAGTGGTAACTTTTGTGGCTGTTCGCTGTTGTTAGGTTCCGTTGGATGAAGGTAAGGTTGGTAAGGTAAGGAAGGAAGGTGACGTTGGTGACGTTGATTTCTTGATGGGTGATTTAATGCTTTCGAAAGTTGTTGACACTAATTTGCCTATGGGCTAGGAGAACATAACCATTCAGTAATGTTTGTTGAGTGATTGGATTGTTTCATAGATTTTTTTGATAGGCTACGTAGCCTATTTCTGATTGGTTATTCGCAAACCCAATATCTTTCAAGGTGGTATAGGCTACGCGTATCATGTAGACTAGGCTTCAGCACTGGTGTCAAACGTACCGTATTGCAAGGACCCGCCCTTCTCTGTTTCTGATAGATAACGTTAGTTAAAGCTGCGTTCCTCTCATATGATTGGTAGGTGAAATAAATTGGCTCGAAAATATTAAACTGTATGCGCAGGCTCTAAAATATTTTTTTCACCCTCACGGCCGCATGCCGGAGATCCGGCATGGTGCCGGGATACTTTAAGCCCTGGGTATTATAGTGATCTTATGGCAAATTATTTCTCTGGGACACAAAATGTACCGAATTCACGGAATTACCCCTGTGCGTCTGTGTGGGTGTATTTGTTCTAGTGTGTGTTCAGTGTGATGTCAAATAATGAATAAAGACACTAGAAGAAAAGAAAAGTTTGATTATAATACACATTAGACACAATTCGTACACTATATATATTATAGATACAAAATGTCCCCAGTTCAACTAGAAAACATAACTCTATATTCAAATATGGAAATATTCTAATATTGCCTTTTTATCTATTCCAAATGAGAAAATTGGTTGATGGGGAAATCATCCACTTCAGCCTCCTATGATCAAGGTACTCTATTCCTCATGGGGTTGTTATGGAGACGCTGACTAAAGGTGATTATGTATGTCTTGTGCAAATTCAAGCACCTCTTTTAAAAACACTCATTCGAGAGATTAATCTTTTCAAGGTTTAATGGGCCTGACCTCGCTTCAAGTTCAGTAGTCAACATTTTATTTATAAAAACTGTATTAAGTCAATTCTGTATTCTTTATTTCTTGTCATTCTCATCACATTTATTTTCAAACACATTTATTTTCAAACATCAAACTATTTTTCTGTAGCCTATTGTTTATACAAAAACAAAACCATTGGTAAACTACTGAATTTAGTGATTTGTAAGTGTATAAGCATCTCAAATCTTTACAATGTTACTAGTGGTTAAAGTTTGTTTTTCAGTCCATCTGCTCAAAATATTCCTCAGTTGATGTTTTAGATACTTCTGGATGCCCTTTGTTCTTCACAATGATAGCCTATCATATTTTTATATGAACTATAAATTTATAAACTGCTTGTTTGTTATAGGAGTAACATGGACAACATGAGGCTATAGTAGTGCAGTGCTGATGCAGTTTTAATGCAGTAGTGTGTGAATGGACAGCCATGACAATTAGGTGAATTAATGGTGCATTTTATGCTGAGCTGAGCTGTTTGTGTAAGTTATTGTTATGTTTTGTTTGGCCATGCATTGCATGTGACATTGATTAATTTTGTATGGCATCAAGTTCAGTGGCCTCAATATCAAACCTTTTCAGTCATTGCAACCACTCGCTCATCGCTGAGATGAAGCATTTGCTATCTAAAGCTCTTGGCCAAATACATCCATATCAGAGACAAAAAAGTGTACTTCTTTCATTTCACATCAAGGGCTTTTATCATGGTTTATTCATCCAGAGTGACAGTTATCTCTGCTGCCATGTATTTACACAGCTTTGTCCACAGAACTACAGTGTAAGGGGTTCAGACCTTATTTTCATGCAAATGAGCTGCTTCAGTTCACTTCCATATTGTTAGCATACAGCTAATACATTAAGTGAATTTGTATTCAAATATGGACTGAATCTAATAGCACAAATAAAATGGAAGCCACTCCAATTGTCTGGGTGTATTGACTCTATGTAGACACAGTGATCATTTTCAGTGAATTTTCTTGTCATTGACACGTTGATCTTTGCACCCAACACCTTATTTTATAACCCAATAATCCTGTAAAGAATAGAATTCAAATTCTGCCTCAAATTCAAAACTGTGAAATTATGCTGGGGACTAAATAAAAAGATGCTGTCATGTCATCTTACAACGACTATGAAACTGTAAATATATTCCAAAAAATGTTTGTGCCACACACCAGTCTTGATGCAGTATTTTGCCATAGCCTATTAAATTCCAGAAATGTACGTATTTAAGTAAAAGTGTGCATTGTTTATACTCTACATAAATACAGGATTCTGTTTTATGTGCACAAACAAATTCTGCCCTTGTCAGTATTTTGCAATATACAATTGGATATATCTATAATTGGAAGGCATCGCGTTGTTTTTTTACAAAGTATTGCGTGTTGCATGCACATTTTTTTTATGACAAAAGCTTTATTCTACCTGATACCCCGCAATGTCCTATCACTGTTGTGGTATTAAACTGGGCACTGAGTTTGAAGTATATTACTTCAATTTATTTTTTTGTGACCCCAACAAAAAGAGCATATATCTCTAGTCTATTGTGTGATTTGGTGGACAAGTGAATAAAAAAAGGTTAGCATGGCAACAAAAAGCTTTTTGCGATCCAGAATATCTCTTTGAACATGACTAGACTAATGCATGTCAATGTTGTGTTTTTGCCCTCAAGTGATTTGTGAGTTATTTCCCTGTTCCATATAAGAAAACCATGTCTGCTAGACGCTGTTTAACACAAAGACTCTAAAAGTTGGGCAAGCTCTGCAAGAAAACGATTACTTTTCAGACCACGTCTAAGCCCATGTTATTGCATCCGCTCCAACTAACCCACAGCACTATATATTAACTATATATGCCAATTAGTTCTGGTGTGACTATTATACTGACTCTTCCTATCCCAGTGGAAAAGTTTGGATGGGTTGACAGTGTCTGAGCGCTCATCCAGCAGTCAGAGCTCAATTCACCAGACACAGCATTCTGCTACAACGTCTTTGTGTGAAACAGGTGCCAAGACGTTCTGTGCTTTTACCAGAAGCCCACGCATATTTTGCATCAGTGTACTTCCATGGCTATTTAGATCATGCGGGAAGCCACCCTTGCTATGATCACAGCTGACAGTGTGCTAATGAGAGCTGGCGCTGGAGGTGACTGCCAGTGCCAAAGACACATTAAGCATGGCATCTTGCTCATGGTCAACTCACTCCCCGTTTATAGCCAGAGGCAGATGGCAACACCATTCCAGGCCCAAGGGGCAGCAGTGTGTGGGCTTGTGCGGTAGTGGTGGTGTGTGGTAGTGGGGACATTGGGGGGTGACCAGCTGTGTCTTTGTGAAAAGCTGTATTTGGGGGAGGTACATAAACCTTTTTAATCATCATGTTTTACCCTCTCACTTTGTAATAGCAGCCAATTTAATAATCCATTTTCACCATGTATAACTTGAGCAAAATGCATTTTATTTTTAAAATGGTAGCTGTACCCCCGTCAATTTCAAGCCTAAATTCATCTGCCTCTCCACTCAAAAGAGTCCATTAGTGGTGTTATCAAAAATTACACTGGGATTAAGTTTAATTTGAGATATCATGCTTTCTTTCACCCTTGTTAGGACACGAGAGAATGCAGTCTCGTAAGGACTCAAAGTCACGCGGTGGCTATATGAATGCCATATGCCAAATGAGGCTTTTAATTTTACTAATTCAAAGGTCAGGTTTGGTCCATGAGTACACATCTCTCCCATTTAATGCCCATAATCTGCATGTGCCGTGATAGTTTAGTAACTAATGAAAGATTATATGCCATTTTTACCATCTGATGACTGTGGCTACATCACTGACCAATGATGACACTTAATCAAACCGATACCATAATTTCCAGATTATTAACCAAGGTTAACAAATGTCTGCATCTATATTATTACGTGAACGAAGGCTTAGATTTGCTCTAGTTTTCATCAGTCTACAAGAAATTTTGATCTGATTGTGATTCAGAGGTTAATAAACTGTATGGGTGAGGTCGATACATATTTTTATTTTAGTTTCCATAAAACACTGACATGATGTGGTGTTACGTGGGGGCAGTGTTTTTCTGTGTGTGTCCTCTAGGTGGAGTATGGGCTGTGCTGATTGCTGTTTATTTGATGGGCTGGCCCTTTGCTATTTAAAGTTTTTCTCAGTCGCTTTGGTGCATTTCTCACATCACTATTAACATTTGCACAGCATTTCCCAAAACAATTATTTTACATTTCAAGAAAAAAAATGATAAAAAAGGTATAGAAATTGCTTTACAGAGAGCTAATTATTGAGATTTGATAACTAGTTCAACAATTTTGCTTGTAATGATGTAATGAAAGCAATGAATGTAAGACTATTACTTTTATTGAGAACGACTATTCAGCATCAATAAGTATAATTAATTCTGAATGACATAAGCGAATGGAAATGTTAAAAAATAGCAGAGAATTGTATGAAAACAACTGATACATGTCCAAAAGCATTTGCAGTTTGTTCAGAGGAAGGAGAAATTGCTACTATGATGTGCACAAAGAACTAAATGTTGTGGAGGTTGAACTAATAGTTATGAGAATTTTAAAGAGGCACTCAGTAAGTCTGTTTTTAACCCTGCATTAAACACCACAAACCTGTAGGGGGAGCTCTGTACAGTTAACTGTATTGCTGTAGTGTACACTCCCTCAGAAGTTGCAAGTTCCGTATTCACTATACAGGGCTGTACAGCGGTGCGCTCAATCGCCGTTTGCTACACAACAGACCAGTCTAACAGAAAAAAACGATTTCTGATGAAAGTGATTTTATGACCACAAAAATGGTTGCATAAAGTTACTGAATGCCTCTTTAATTCTGATCTGAGAAACGCACCAAAGCGACTGAGAAAAAGGATGGCACCCTCTCTCTCTCGGCTTGGGTTCAGGCGCAGATCACTGGGCACACCCATTGTCTGAGTGCAGTTATGTTGACTCTTTTCTTTATTTAGTTGTGGCTTACCTTCAGACCCCGCGCTAGAAACGGATTTGAGGACGGGCCTTGCATTGCTTTGGGGCAAACGCATGCAAAATAAACACATTCACCATGTAATACATCGTAGGCTAACAGCCTCTAATAAACACAAACACACACATCAAAATGCTAGACCATAACATTATCTCACCTGATAATCCAGCTCGTTTTAAAAGTGTTTAGCATGGGATTCTTAAAAAAACAACTGATTTGTTGTGATTACTGTATAGGCCTAGTTGTTGAAACAGTAGTAGGGAATTAAGTTGCGGGAAGACTCACTACTTTTTGTTTCTCAGGAGCCAGTAAGTTTCTTTCATTGCAGGAAGTAAGCTGGAGGTTTTCTTTTTGCTTTTCCTTTACTCTTGTATTTTTGCCTTGTCAATTTGATACATATTTCATTAAATTATCTTTTTTTCTCGGACCAAAGTCTGTGGCCTATTTCATGTGGTGAAACCCTGGGTAACATGAAAATGGGGACTCCTCCGGGATATGAATGTTTGTTTGATGCGCGTTACAACTTTGTTAGTAGAGTGTTGCTTTGCAACTGCGCGAAGATGTTATTTCATGCTTGAGGCATTTTTTGTCACGGTGCTTTGGTTATTGTTGTGCCCAGTGGTGTGTGTCGTGTTGCTTAACTTTGTGCTGTTTCGCTTCAATTTGCCGCAGTTTTTCTCCTGACTTCCTTGTTGGGGTTTTCACCATGTCTAGTCTGGACGAGTTTATTAATTCGCCATCCTTCTAATTTTACACGCGACAAACTTTTAAGAGTTGTGGGCCATTACAGAGTCGAAGTTTGGGGTAGCCCATTAAAAGTAGAACTTGGGAGGCACCGTGGCTCAGCGGGAAAAGGCGTCATGCCATGACTCTGCCAACCTGGGTTCGATTCCGGCCTGTTGTCCTTTGCCGATCCTGCCCCCTCTCTCTCTCCTATGTATATCCTGTCTGTCTCTCCACTGTAACTATCCAAATAAAAGGCAAAAAATATCTTTTAAAAAAAAGCAGAGCTTTTGACTACTATAGTCGAGGTGTTGTCAGATATCACTTCAATTCAATTCAATTTTATTTATATAGTGCATTTTTACAAAAAGCATGTCACAAAGCGCTTAACACAAGAGGCCAAATGAGCAACAGGCGCAAGGAAAAACTCCCTAGCAGCGTTTTTTGTTTTTACTTGTTATGGTAAAGGAAGAAACCTTGGGCAGTTCCAACGGCTCAAGGGGCTAACCCAACTGCCTAGGGCAGGTTTTCAGTCTCTCAGATGGTGAGTAGTCCACTATTATTCCATTAGATACACATTACAAGAACATTTTGGTAATATAGGAGTCCCCTTAGAATCCCAGGATATAGTCCCATGTCATTAGGCGCAGTCAAGCCAGGGGCCAGTTGGAGGCTGTATCAATCATGTCAGGGTCATCTGTGAAGCTGAAGGCAGACCGCCCAGGAAACCAAAGATGCAGGATCAGGCAGTGGGAGGCAGGGGTGACCCTCAGCAGGGAGGCAGTGGCATGGACAGTGGAGTGGGTTGAGGACCATTCAGGAGGGCGCCGGATCACGTTGGAAGAAGGTCTCAGGAGAACCCAGGAGGTGCAGGCGCAGGCAGTAGAAGGCAGTGATGACTCACGGCAGGGTGGTAATGGCATGGAAAATCAGAGAGGAGATGAGTTAGAACAGACTCCATCAGATTTCAGAGAATGTGAGTTATATTTACATTTACATTTATGCATTTAGCAGATGCTTTTATCCAAAGCGACTTACAAAACGAGGATAACAATCAAGCTACATAGCAGAAACCTTAAGGAGCATAGTGCTAGGGGATAGTGCTTCAGTTCATTTTAGTGCTAGGATGGAAGATGTTCTCTAAATAGCTGGGTCTTTAAGAGCTTTTTGAAGGCCTCCAGAGATGGCCCTGTTCTGATTGTTTTTGGTAGGTCATTCCACCAGCGTGGGACGACACATGAGAAGAGTCTGGATTGCCTTGGGCGAGGTGCTGGGACTGCCAGTCGACAGTCTTTGGAGGACCGGAGTTGTCGGGGGGTAGCCTGAGCCTTTATGAGAGCGCTTAGATAAAAAGGGGCAGATCCTCTAAGCACTTTGTAAGTCAGCATCAGTGATTTGAATTTGATGCGAGCCGCCAGAGGCAACCAGTGGAGCTCGATTAGCAGAGGGGTGACATGCGTCCTCTTCGGCTGATTGAAGATGAGACGCGCCACAGCATTTTGGATCATCTGAAGTGGCTTGACAGCACAGGCAGGAAGTCCTGCCAGAAGGGCATTGCAGTAGTCAAGGCATGAGAGGACCATAGTTTGAACCAGCAATTGGGAGGCTTGTTGAGTTAGGTATGGTCTGATCTTTTTGATATTGAATAGTGCGAAGCGGCAGGCCCGGGCAACAGAAGCAACATGGTCATTGAAGGTTAGCTGGTCGTCAATCATAACACCTAGGTTCCTGGCTACCCGTGAGGGAGCAAGAGACAAGGAGCCAGAGTTGATGCAAATGTTGTGGTGAATAGTTGGTTTAGCTGGGAGGACTAGCACCTCGGTTTTTGAGAGGTTCAGCTGGAGATGATGGTCTTGCACCCATGCAGAGATGTCAGAGAGGATGGTTGGGTCATCGGGTGAGAATGACAGATAGAGCTGGGTATCATCGGCATAGCAGTGGTAAGAGAAGCTGTGCTGGCAGATGATTTGGCCCAAAGAAGTGGTATAGATGGAGAAAAGAAGGGGGCCCAACACGTATCCTTGGGGCACTCCAGTAGCAAGGTGGTAAGGCGCAGAGGTGTGTCCTAGCCAGGACACTTTGAACAGTCGTCCAGTGAGGTAGGATTCAAACCAGCAGTATGCATCACTCTTGATGCCCATGTTTGACAGTATAGACAATAGAATACTGTGGTTTACCGTATCAAACGCAGCTGACAGGTCAAGCAGGATGAGTACAGATGACCTTGATCCCGCTCTGGCTTCTTTTAAGGCTTCAACCACAGATAGTAGAGCTGTTTCAGTGGAGTGGCCGCTCTTAAAGCCAGATTGGTTGTGGTCGAGTAGATTCTGTTGGCTCAAGAATTCAGTAACCTGTTTGAATACCGCTCTTTCAATAGTTTTAGCAAGGAACGGAAGGAGAGAGACCGGCCTGTAGTTTCCCACCTAGTCGGGAGCAAGAGAGGGTTTTTTGAGTAGAGGTGTTACCTGAGCATGCTTGAATGCAGAAGGGAAGATTCCTGTTGATAGTGAAGCGTTGATCACATGTGTGATAGCTGGTGTGATAGTTGGAGCTATGGATTGCAAGAGGTTGGTTGGAATCGGGTCCAGAGGGCACGTTGTAGGACGGCTGCAAGTGAGAAGTTTAGACACATCCATTTCGGTGAGGGGTCTGAATGAAGCAAATGTCGTGGCAGGACTATTACAATCGGAGGTGCTGCCGCTAGTATATGGTCCAGCTGTAGCCTTTGAAGTTGGTTCAGAGAACTGCCTACTAGGAAGAAAGAAGCAAAAGAATCAGCTGTCAGATTGGTAGCAGGAGGTGGTGGTGGGGGGTTGAGTAAAGTTTTGAAGGTTGAGAATAGTCTCCTGGTTTCCGTGGCGTTTTGAATTTTGTCATTATAGAAAACCTTCTTTGCAGCAGTGACATCAGATGAGAAGGAAGAGAACAGTGCCTGGAACCTGTTTAAGTCAGAAAGATTTCTTGATTTGCGCCATTGCCTTTCAGCAGCTCTGAGGTTTGTACCTCAGCTTGTACCTCAGCTATGGATATATTGCATGTGCAACCATGTACAGATGTTGGCTAGGTGAAGAGAGAGAAATAAGTGGAGAGGAAAGAGAGAGGAGGAGAGTGATAATTGTACGGGTTAACAGATGGTTGGATTGTGGCAGCATTAAACTATAGCAGCATAACTAAGGTATGATGTATAACAAGCCAACACCACCAAAGGAAATGGTCAGTGGCCACCAAGCCCTGACGAGAGCTTACAGCAGAGGCAGTCCTTTCCAATAATACTCTGAGGAGGTGTGGCTTACCATACACCATCCCTAACTAAAGGGGTCAGTAAATAGAAAAGTTTTTAATCTAGACTTAAAGGTGTTGAGAGTGTCCGCTTGACGAATGTTAGAAGGGAGTTTTATTCCACAGGACAGGCGTACGATGGATTTTGATATTCTAGGAATTACTAGGAGACCAGCATTCTGTGACCTTAGGGGTCTAGAAGGGTGGTAGGGAACAAGTAAGTCTTTAATATATGCTGGAGCAAGGCCATTAAGGGCTTTATATGTTAGGAGAAGTATTTTAAAATCAATTCGGCTTTTAACAGGAAGCCAATGTAAGGAAGCAAGGATAGGTGTGATATGTTTATATTTTTTTGTCCTAGTGAGTGCTCGTGCTGCAGCATTTTGTATTAGTTGAAGGTTTTTGATGCAGCTAGTACCACATCCAGAGAACAGTGCATTACAATAGTCAAGTCTGGAGGTAACAAATGCATGTATTAGTTTTTCTGCATACTCAAAAGAAAAGAATTTTCTGACCTTAGCAATGTTGCGTAAATGAAAGAATGAGGTTTTGGAGATATGCTTTACATGACTATTTAAAGAGAGGTCTTGATCAATATACACCCCAAGGTTCTTGACCTTTGTGTTAGGTGTGAGTGAAAGGTCACTAAGTAAGCTCTGATGATGGGGTAAAGTGTTGGTCAGGTTTTTAGGGCCAATCAACATGACTTCAGTCTTATCAGAGTTTAAGCAAAGGAAATTATTAGTCATCCAGTTTTTGATGTCACTGAGGCAGGCAACAAGTTTTGTTACTGGCGTACAATCATTAGGCTTCATTGAAAGGTATAGTTGGGAGTCATCTGCATAAGAGTGGAAGGTAATGCCATGTTTTCTAATAACAGAACCCAAAGGTAGCATGTAAAGGGAGAATAACAGAGGTCCCAGTACTGATCCTTGGGGCACACCATACTTAACTTCAGTGTGGCATGATGCTTCATTATGTGCATGTACAAACTGGTAACGTCCAGTGAGATATGACCTGAGCCAGGCTAATGCAGAATCTTTGATGCCAATCATATGCTCAGGTCTATGTAGTAGGATGCTGTGATCAATAGTGTCAAAGGCAGCACTTAGATCCAGTAGGATTAATAATGAAATGCATCCATTATCAGATGAGATAAGGAGATCATTGTAGACCTTTACTAGGGCTGATTCTGTGCTATGGTATGCTCTAAAGCCAGATTGATAGGTTTCCTGAATGTTGTTTGCGTCTAAGAAGGTACAAATTTGCTTAGACACTATTTTTTCAAGAATCTTTGATATAAATGGGAGGTTGGATATAGGTTGATAGTTAGCCAGGACATCAGGGTCAAGGTTGGGGTTTTTGATTAAAGGCTTAATGACAGATGTCTTGAAAAGTTTGGGAACATGTCCTGCTACAAGAGAGTGATTTATAATATTAAGTATCGGCTCAGCTAGGTTAGGTAGAGCAGCCTTGAGGAGATCAGTAGGAATTGGATCCAGTAGACAAGTAGAGGCCTTACTTGATGAGATCAACTTGATAATTTCAGATATATTGACAGGTGTAAACGAGTCAAGGTATGCTATAGGTCGGCTAGGGCTTGCTGTTTCCATGATAGGGGAACCAGCTGAATTTGTGGTTTGAATGGTGTTATTTATTTTGCCTCTAATAGATTCAATTTTATCATAAAAAAAAAAAAAATCATGAAATCATTGCTGTCTAACGTTATTGGAATGGAGTGTGTCACTTCATTCCTACTTTTAGTTAAGCGCGATATTGTGTTAAAGAGGAATTTGGGGTTGTTTTTATTATCATTTATAAGTGAGGAGTAGTATTTTGTTTTTGCATTATTAAGTGCTTTCTTATAGTCTTTTAGGCTGTCTTTCCGTGCAAGATGGAACACTTCAAGTTTGGTGAAGTTCCTGATTTACCAGCACCCAAGTTGCCAACCGAGCAATCTACAACTCCACCTACTATTACGTAGGCCGCTCTTGAGCTCCGTTGCTTGGATCTTAGAGAAAAGGAGATCGAATGGGAGTGTGACAAATTGCGTTTAGAAGTGGGCAGACAAACAGCGAGAGAGAGAGCACACAGGGAGCATGAACTTAAAATAAAAGAAATGGAAAATACACAAGCTTTACGCTTAAAGCAATTGGAAGTAGAAGCGCGTCAATCTGGCATTTCAATTTCGACTGACCACTTTGATGTTACCCGTAATAATACAGTTGTTCCTCCCTTTAAAGAAAAAGAGGTAGACAAGTTTTTTCCCATTTTGAAAGAGTCGCCATAACCCTTAAATGGCCACACGAAGTGTGGACCATGACTTTGCAGTGTGTATTTGCAAGGCGCAAAAAGCATACACTTCTTTATCTTTGGAAGACGTTGTTGATTATGAAAAGGTAAAACAGACCGTGCTGCACGTCTACTCACTTGTTCCTGAAGCCTACCGACAAAAGTATCGAGCTTATCAGATATCGGATTCCATTATTTATGTTGAGTTGTGCGTGAAAAGGAGATGCTATTTGATCGTTGGGTAAATTCTCTGGACATAACAACATTTGAGGGTCTTCGTGGCTTAATAATTCTAGAGGATTTTAACAGCAACTTTTGTCAGTGAGCATAAGAACATAACACCTGCTGGCGCAACTGTGCTGGCTGATGAATACGTACTCTCTCATAAATTAGTGGTTACTCCTAGATCTCAGCCGCATAGTCCTCGAGGGCCTGCTAGAATACCCGGTCAAACCGAGTTTAGTCAAACTGGCAATAAAAAAGTAACATCTTCATCCTTTAAAGGTCTCACATGTGGTGGTCTCTTGTCTTAAATAATGTCATGAGAGTTGGTTTCGACAAAAATATGCTGTGGTTGTCTTGTTTCAAGCTATTTTAGTTAGGTGAAAACGAGAGCAGGGATAGCTCGAGAGGATTCTTATGAATATTAATGATATGCAAATGTATTGCCTCTGATTGGCTAACAACACTGTGACGCTCCCTCAAGTGGGTCTGTCTGCAGGCAGACTAATGTTTTCTTGAGGGCGGGCTAACTGCATAGCTAATGTTCAAAGTGACGTAGGCTTGCACGGCTTTTCCGATTTGCACGTTTTTCCCGGCAGTTTTCTATCACAAGCGAATGCAGACTACAGGGGTAGGAGAGCATTTTGAAGTTGAGCATAGAAGCTATGCTACCTATGGTAATGTAAAAAAATCAAGTCTTAAACGGTTTATTTTGGAAGGAGACCTTTAAAGAATCACTTCTTACTTGTGGCTATTGTAAAAAAAACGTGGTCATGTCATTTCTGAATGCTTTTCACTTAAACGCAAGAATAAGTCGTCTTACTCAAATGCCAGATCTGAGTCCAATAAGTGTGTGTCAACACTTAATTCAGTCTCTCTGAAAGAGGAGAATAAATGTCAGGGATTCACACCATTTGTTTTGGATGGTCTTGTTTCGTTGCCAGGAGTGTCTGGTGTGCGTGTTCCTGTAAGGATTCTCTGTGACACTGGCGCATCTCAAAGCTTAATATTGGAGAATGTTCTTCCCTTTAATGATGAGTCTTATACTGGCTCTAGTGTACTTGTGCAGGGGTTTGAAATGCGTTACATAGGGCTGGGCGATATGAAGCAAAAAATATATCTTGATATATTTTGCTATATCTCTATATACGATATGTATCTCGATATCTTTACAGGATTAATAACCCACCAAAAAACTACTGCAAAAACAAATATTACAAATTTCAAAGTCGTTTTTTATTGAAACTCAGAGGTAGGCGGTTCCGAACAAAGTGCTTCTGCGTATTTTCTTTCAAAAATCCTTGTATACATATTGTAAAACAATAAAGAAATAATACATATATTGCCTTTTCATTCAAAAATAAAACAACACAAAACTAGGCCGTGCATAGGCAAAGTGCTTCTGTGACATTTAAGAAAAAAATCCCTGATTACATAAATAATAATTTAACTGTAAAATAATACACATTGCCTTCTTTTCATTCAAAAATAAAACAACTCAACTCAAGCTCATCTTTGCAGGAAATCTGTTGTAGCCATCAACAAATAGCTAAAAAAAAACCAACTCTTTTACACTTTTATAGTTTGAGCAAGGAATACCAATCTGTCTACTGTGCCAGGCTTAAGTGCAGCCCTTTGACAAGTAACTATATTTTGTTACGTGCCAGTCTGTCTAGGGGTGCAGACACTGTAACAAAGGAGAGAGACGGCGAATCTCTCCTAAAGATATCAACGGAATTCGAAATAAGTTTTAAAGTATTTATTAAGAAAAATAGGTGACATAAAAAGTAGAAAAAAGACGGTAACAAGGGCTTAACAAAAGAAAGTACAAAACGGACAAAAGTAAAGCAAAATGAACGAAGGCAAACAGAAAAGAAACTAGGCCCAAACAAAGAAAAACGCCAAGGCCATGCCAGCCTCTCACACCGGCAACCAGCTCTGGCCAAAGGATCGCGAATGGGCGGAGCGACGTCAGCAGGGAAGAGCGCAGCGCCAAGCCGAAGGAACAGCGCCCCCATTTAAAGGATGGAGCACCCAATCACCAGCGGCAAGAACGACAAGTGGCAATTAGCCCATTCCCGCCAGGACGTCCTGCAAACATACAGACACAAAGACAGAAGCACAAACACCAGAGAGCAACACACACCGGGACATAACAATTTCCACTGCAGCTGAAGATCCTTTCAGAAGGACTGCTAGTGGCAGGCACATAGAGGTACTTTCTTGCTAATGTGCTTAGTGCTGGATAGGCAACCTCATGTTCCTGCCACCATTGCAGTGGATCTGCCTCACTCTCCAAGCATACACTCTGTAAATAGCTTGACAATTCATTTGCAATGGACTCACGAGGTGTGAATGAGGAAGAGTAAGGGGTTGCATCTTGGACAAAGAAGCTGGCAAGTGTAAACCAATGGGGGGCACAGGACCTGCTATGGCATACTCTTGTGCAGACTGACGCACAGCTTTGACAACACCTGCAGAGCTCCCCTGATCACCTAGCAAACACAGTGCTTCATAGATGAACCTCTCTTTCAAAGCAACTAGTTTCCCACTGCTGACATATTTCCCCCCCCAAACTGTGGGTCCGTAAAAGAAGCAATGTCCAACAAGTCACTGGTAGAGGGTTCTGAATACTTTTCATTTAAGTAAGTCAGGGTGGTGTGTTTGATGGACTTTGTTAGCTCACTGTCACCTTCCTCAGGAGCAAGGAGGCTGCTGTTAAAGAGGTGGAGCACAGGTCTTACGAGTGTCACATACTCCTCACCTGACAAAGCATCAGTAAAGTCCTGCAGGGGCTTCAGCGCTCTTTGTATGGCCTCCGCTGACGCTCTGTTCGGCCAGTCACTGGAGCTCCAGCGCGATCGCTTAGAGAAGACAAGGTCGGCGGCTCAGGCCCTGCAACCCGTGCTTCCTAAGCGTGCTCCGCCTCAACCAGCCGCTCCGGCTCCGCCTCAGACGCGCGCTCGCGCGCCTCAGCAGACGTATCAGAAAAGAAGGCGGACGTGCCCAAAGCTGCGCCACCGCCAGCTTCTGGGCAGTGGGCGTGCGACGCGTCAGTGTCATTTATGGTCGAGAGGCACTCCCCCAACTCTCTCGCCGCCTCTGTTGGCCTTTTCATCGCCCAGACACGGGCAGAGTTGTCTGCTCAGTCAGACGCATCTACCATTGTGTGATCGGGAAACTTCTCCCCCCTCTCCACCGGCGTCGCTGACGCGCGATCCAGGTCGGCCGCCCCACGGGGCGTCGCGAGTGATGTGTGCGGCTCGCCAGCCACGTGTGAGCGCCGGAGGGTCTCACACACGGTCGGCTTGTCCTCAGCCCCCACGCTACGACGGGTCGCTGCCATGTCAGTCGAACGCTCTTCAGCTTCGCGGACAGCCTCAGTCACCGACCTCGGCCCCCATAGTGCCACTCGGGGGCAGCATAGCACTTCGTTTGTCCTTGCTGCCTCCTCACTCAGGCAGAATTGGGCGATGTGCACAACGTCACGTTGGGTTCTTTCAACAGTGTTGAAAGGCTATCAACTGCAGTTCAGGTGGCCACCCCCGCCCTTCAGAGGTGTCCTAGAGTCAGTGGTGCCCGCCTCCAGGGGCCCTGCTCTCAGACAAGAGCTTCGCGATCTTGTGAGAAAGGGTGCTATTCAGCGCGTAGATCCGACACTGGCGCGCGCAGGTCGTTACAGTACATACTTCCTGGTGCCCAAGAAGTCGGGCTCTTTTCGCCCTATTCTAGACCTCAGAGCGCTCAATGCTTCGCTCAAACCTCTCACTTTTCGCATGCTCACGGGGCGTATGGTGGCGGAGTCTGTCCGCCAGGGGGATTACATGGTTACCATAGACCTTCAGGACGCCTATTTCCATATAGGCATAGTTCCGAGGCACAGACGTTTTCTACACTTTGCCTTCGAGGGCAGAGCTTACGAGTACACAGCCCTCCCTTTCGGTCTGTCTCTAGCACCTCGGTGCTTCACCAAGTGTGTGGAGGCGGCGATTGCTCCTCTACGTGCTCAGGGCATCAGACTCCTCAATTACTTGGATGACTGGATGCTGCTGGCAGATTCCAGACAGCTCTTGACGTCTCAGGTTCACACTGTACTGCGTCACCTGCACGATCTGGGCTTCTTAGTCAACCTGAAGAAGTGCATGCTCTCTCCCTCTCAGGAGGTTGAGTTCTTAGGTGTGAGGCTGAACTCACGCTCGATGAGAGCGACGCTCACTACGAAGAGGCTACAGGACGTCAGGGCGTGCCTATGCCACTTCAGACTAGGTGCCTGCGTTTCAGCCAGGCTGTGTCTCAGACTGACGGGCTTCCTGTGCGCCGCCGGCGGCGCTGTCCCACTCGGCCTCCTACACTTACGCCAGTTGCAGCTCACCTTAGCGGAACTGGGTGTGTCCTCCAGGTCGAACCCTGCCCGTCGGATACGCGTATCCAGACGCATGTGGCTAGCCCTCGCACATTGGCGCAGGCCGTCGTCCTTCACCAAAGGCGGCGCGCTTGGTGCTGTGACCAGACGCATGACGGTGACCACCGATGCGTCCAAGAGCGGCTGGGGCGCCGTTTGTTGCGGTCGCCCCGCCAGAGTGACATGGGGCACAGCCTCCAGGAGGCTACACATCAATGTGTTAGAGCTCCTAGCTGTCTTTTGCGCTTTGAAGGAGTTTCTCCCTCTTCTCGGAGGAGAACACATTCTAGTGCGTACAGACAACACCACAGTAGTGGCTTATCTCAATCGCCAGGGCGGCACGCGCTCTCCGGACCTGTTTTGCCTGGCGTACAAGCTGCTCACCTGGGCCTCCCGCCACTTCCTGTCAATCAGGGCGGTGCATTTGCCCGGTGTGCGCAACACAGGCACGGACCTCCTCTCCAGGGGTGTTCCGCGTGCAACCGACTGGCGCCTCTGCCCAGCCGTGGTGCACAGCCTCTGGTCCCGCTTCGGGCGGGCACGAGTCGATCTTTTCGCCTCGAGCGAGAACACTCACTGCCCAGCGTGGTTTTCGCTGGAACGAGATGCGCCGTTAGGGTCAGACGCGCTGGCACATCCGTGGCTGCGGCGTCTACTCTACGTTTTTCCCCCACTTCCTCTGATGTGTCAGGTGTTGGCCAGGATCAGAGCAGGGGCTCACAGGGTGATTCTGATCGCCCCCCATTGGCCATCTCAGAGCTGGTTCTCGGATCTGGTCTCAATGCTGGACGGCCAGCCTTGGACCCTCCCAGTTCGGAGGGATCTCCTATCTCAGGCCCGCGGGTCGCTGTGGCACCCCAGGCCGGAGGCGTGGAGACTGACGGCTTGGCCCCTGAACGGGCGCGTCTCCTAGAGCGCGGCCTGTCAGCCGCAATTGTAGGGACTGTTCAGGCTGCTAGAGCTACGTCCACTAGGTCGTTGTATACACTGAAGTGGCGCGTGTTCAGCACATGGTGCAGAGACATAGGCTGTGATCCTCTAGTCTGCCCTATTGGCGAGGTGCTTGCGTTTCTGCAGCACCTGTTTGATCAGGGTCGTACACCCTCTACTCTGAAGGTGTATCTCGCAGCTATTTCAGCATGCCATGTTGGCTATGCTGGCATTTCCCCAGGCGCACACCCCCTTGCGTCGTGCTTCATGAAGGGCGTCAGGCGGCTTCGCCCCTCTTCCACACGTTCGGTCCCTACTTGGGACCTGGCCACTGTCCTACGCGGACTGGCTCTTATGCCCTTTGACCCTCTGTCGAGTGCCAGTCTAAAGATACTTTCCCTTAAGATTGCGCTTCTGCTCGCTCTGGTCTTGGTGAAGCGCGTTAGCGACCTGACTGCTCTGTCAGTCAGTCCCGATTGTCTTGAGTTCACGCAAGATGACGCGCGGGTAACGCTGCGACCGAATCCCTTTTCTCGCCCTAAAGTGCTGTCTACTGACCCTCGTTCGAGGGTCATCGAGCTCTCAGCCCTACCTGAGACGGGAGGTTCTGTGCCCGTCACTCTGTGCCCGGTCAGAGCGCTTCGTGCCTATTTGACGTGTACGCAGAGCATCAGGAAGACGAACCAGTTGTTCGTCTGCCATGGCGAGCGTGCCAACGGTCAGGGCCTTGTCTATCCAACGCATGTCGCATTGGCTTACTGAGGCCATACGTCTGGCATATGAGGCGGCGGGTGTTCCTCCGCCTGCGCATGTCAGGGCGCACTCCACCCGTGGAGTGGCGGTCTCTTGGGCCTTCTGGAAAGGCGTCCCTATGCGAGATATCTGCCTGAGCATGTTGTGGGCCTTAGGCAACACCTTCGCGCGTTTTTACGCACTGAACGTCACTAGGCCGGGCGTAGCAGAGAGTGTTCTCTCTGGGCCCGGCGGCGGTCCCGTGGGTCTTTCCACCTCGGGCTCCTTGGTGTAGGGCTCTTGAGGCTTGGTTGTAGTGATCCATTCGTACGTTTCGGCTTCGAAACGAAAGACAACGTTACGGATACTAACGTATCCTCGATTCTCTGAGTGAGAAGCCGAAACGTACGCTTCGGGCCTCAAGTCGCCGACACTGGCGAGCTTGGCAAAGAGGACCTGAAGCGTAAGCGCAGTCAATATATAGACTTTCTGACGTCACGCAGGGCTGTCTAAGTAGTTGCCTGCGCGCGTCAGAGCGCTTACTGCCCTTTTTCAAAGGGTTGGTTAAAATTGACTTCAGAAAAAGTAGGAGATGATAGGCATCATCCATTCGTACGTTTCGGCTTCGCACTCAGAGAACCGAGGATACGTTAGTATCCGTAACGTTTTGGAGTGAATACTTTGAAAGGATGTCAGATGTTTTAAAAAAATTTTGAGGACCTGTCTTTATGACTATAATTTTTATGTTTTATGATCAAAAACATACCAGATAATACCAAGCAAATGTTGTTAGTTAGCTATTTGTGTGCATGTTGTTAGTTAGCCATTTGTGTGCAAGAGCCTGTGCCTATTGAAAATTCTCAGGTGCAAGCTGTTAAAGCCTCTATGTGTAGGATTTATCTTCTATTTATCTTCGTCTTTTATTAAAAATATATTTTTTATTTTAAAAATATAATGTAAAACGATGGTAATTACCTCCATGAATAAGTTGTAGTGTTCCGGTAAACTTGGTAATTTCCATTTATATATAGATATGGCTGGGGACCAAAGAAGAATATCCATTTTGCGCCGCCATTTTCAAAAGTACGGGGAGAGCAGTATCGTATATTCAGCTCCGCCTTTCGCGTTTCCGCACAGAGACTGAGTAGCAGAAACTGAGATAAGACCGAGCGAGCGAGCGAGCGTTTGGCCTCCGTAGCAAGAAATTAGGATTGTGGGAAGGGGAGGGCTAATACATTTTATTCAAACGTATGCAGTATACCACTTCGCCGATAGATGGGGAATTCTGATACGATCCTACACATAGAGGCTTTAAAGATCTCTCAAACAGGAATGTATACAGGCCAGTGTGTTGAGTAATTATACTTCCAAACTTAAAATAGGGTTTCTTAATTGATTTCAGCCTATGTGCTCTAGCTGAGCTGTGCACAGCTGTGCTCATCACAGGTTAGTATACAGTAGGCTATATTTGGTAGCTTGTTGCTCTAATGTTAATGTTATCGTTAGATGTTAAAGACTTCTGAATGAGAGGTAGGCCTATTATGTAGCCTATTAAAGAAAGTTTTTTATTGTATTGTAAAAGAACGGTGCAATTCAGGTTAATACAGAGTTTTCTAGACAAGTAGCAAAGCCGCAAATTGTCATGTTAGCAGGATGAGCTGCAGGAATGTCGCAGCTAAGGACTTAATTTGACGTTCAACTACTACACTCACAACACTCTCAACTATGTTAATTAGCCTATAGGCTAGAGTAGCAGTAGCTTTAACAGACTACTTTTTAGACTATTTGGTTAAGAACTGTGTCATGAGGTTTGTTCAATGACTAGTTTGTAAAGATAAGCCTGGTGTGTTAAATTATTTGAAATATCTTGAATTTTATTCAGGTAGCCTGGTAGTTGAACCAGCCCCTGAAGATCTAAAATATTTGTAATAATATCTAGCTCAGCTTTGACAACTCTTCCCCCCTGTTCACTGAATGGGAGAAAATCAGCTCAATGGGATCATCCTGACTAGCATTGTAGGGAGATGAGTAGCCATGACATGACCAGGTTAATGAAAGTGTTTTCTGTCCACCAGTCCTCTAGTCCACAATGGCAATGACCGCACGGGCCACCGACTTCCACCTTTAAACAGCATGTTTGTGTCTGTAGGCATGAGACTGTATACTATGTACAGTGCTGCTATCAAAGCATACAGTAAAATGTCAATTATAACTGGAGTATTTATTCAGTCAGTAATATCTACAATAAGATCTCATCAACAGATAGGGTGCACACAAGGCTATTGTGGTTCAGTAGCTGTATGATTTGTCTTGAATGTTCCAGAGGCCTGCTGTTCATGAAGTGTTGAAGAAGAGACTGATGACTGACTAATTATTTTGAAAAAGAGTACATTCTCCATAAGTAGAGGACTTTGCTGATGCAGCCTCACAGTTAACTCCACTCGACAGTTAACTCTACACCTTAACTAAAATCCCTCACCTGCCTTTTTATGTCAATGGGCAGTAATTATCATGCAAGGAATTTGTGTGTGTGTAATAATGACGGAGGTAAGGATAAAACACTTTAAACCGAAGTTGCAGCTTTCACCAAAGAACAAAAGAGAAAAATGTACCCATACAATTCCCCTGCAGCACACATGCGCTTAGAATGTAAATAATGTCTTCAGCTCCCAAATCCCTCACCCATGATACACACACACACACACACACACAAATGGAGAGAGAGAGAAAGAGAGAGAGCGAGGGAGAGAGAGAGAGAAAGAAATAGGAGACTCATCCTTTTACTCCATTAGTTATGTGATGATATGGATCTGGAAACCGCATAGGATAATGCCATTCTGCTGGAGGGGGATTTTCAGAAGAGGTGATACATTTCAATAAATCCTCTGAGCTTGGCGGCAGAAGCACTCTCATAGCTACTTACTGTTGGGTAATGGCTTTGGGGCTGTCTGCTTAGTTCTCCACAAGTTTGTGGGAAGTTTCACGCATGCACTGTGGCGCAATCATTATCAACCATTAAAAGTGGGAGAGAAAAAAAAACACACAAACAATAAAAATGCACTTTTGTCTGGGAAAGAATGTTTGCTTTGAAGATATTTGAACCTCTGTAATGTGCAATCACGCCAGATATTGCGTTCTGCTGACAGAAAGACATTAGAGACCCTCCGTCTGCCACAGTCTTCACAAATTGACATATCTACTCAACTATGAGATCCATCTGCACAGGACTTGATGATCCCTGTCTAACCATTTTGATGTATGCAGTATATTGATCTGGTAATCTGCAGTAACACATTATATTTACGGTGAGAAATGATGAGGTTAACCCGTTCAGTAAAGGAGGCATTTGAGATCCATAGAAGAAATAATAAGACATTTTTTGACACACAAGTAAGTAAGGACTTTTGGTGATGTACTCTATCTATGAAGGGTATCCTGACCTCTTTCATCAAGATGGTTTTAGGCCAGTGTCTTCACTCCCCTGGTGCAAACTGCTCTTTCAGGCAATTTGTCTGACTTCAGGAACAATCAAATAAACAAGGATGCAGGGTGATGGAAGGTCTTGTACAAAGTTTGATCACCATTCTTCAGAGAAAACACATAGCAGTGATTCAGAAATCACTATGACAAAAACAAACACAGGGCCCTATAAAAGAATTGAGTGTTCTTGACAGTAACCTTGGAACTAGCTGTTAAGTGAGTGCAACAACTTGGCACCAAAACAAACTTTTGTCTTAGATTCAGGGTCCCATCTCTGCAAAGAACTGATTCAATTTGTGGATGCTGAAATGAAACAAAACTGAGGTAAAAATGAGAGATGTCGTATCAAATACACTGATATCAAAACTAGGTGTGAGGGGCTGCAGCTTTTTCCTCTAGTTGCTTTCAAATTTTTAGTCAGAAATGGCTTATGGCCTGACAATTTCACATATGTGGTTTGCTCTAGACTGTTTAAAGGAGCCAACTTCTACACTTTTATTAATTTAACCTCATGTGGAGGTTCCCAGTATGTATCAAAATGTGCTCTTTTAGCCTACTTACTAAGTGGTGTATTATATACCCATTGCATTGCTGCATGTTCAGCCAATTTTCCACCAATCAACAAAAGATGATGAAGATAATGAAAAATCTGTTGGAAAAAAAAGAAAAATAAAGGTCTCAAGGACTCACTGAAATCACGAGTCCCACTTCTGCAAGTGTGAGCCAAGGCCGATTAGTGTAAAAAAGACTAGTGTAGTGTAAAATGACTTTAAATCCCATGCCCAATCCAGTGACCTTTGTGACCTCAATGCCCTTATGTCCTGCCAGAGTCAAGGAGCAGGATTGCAATACAATGATGTTAAACTACATTGGAGTTCAGTATTTCAAATAAACATGTGAAATGTAAAAAAAGAGCCCAGATAGTCTGGACAGATAGACAGAGCCAACTGGCTGTTAGTGGGGGCAAAAGAGAGGACATTGAGATCAAAACACCTGAAACGGCAAAGAAGGCAGGTTAGATGAGTTAATATATTTTATTTTATTTATTATTTCATCATCACCTGTGAGAGTAGCTCCGGAGGTAAAAAAAAAAAAAAAAAAAATCACAGGCTGGCCTGGTTCTGGTTTAAATGCACAGTGATTTCAATCATCCGTTTTTTTTTTTTGTTTTTTTTGCCTGAATCTTATTTATGTTCCAAGCCCATTAATATGTGTCAATGGAAATAGGCTGTATAATGAGGACCTATCTTTTCTGATGGCAGTATGTTCCACCTGCTCATACAGAGTATACAAACAACTCTTGAAAGGCATGTTCTCATTTACCTATCCACTACCAAGCTGCACCTGCCAGTATCTGCCTGGCTGAGATAAATCACTATATGCAGCATGACACAGAATTAGCATATTTTAGTCACAGCTCATTCAATTCTCCGCAATTTTTGTCATGTGACCTGTTGCAAGGTGACGCAACTATGGAGGCAGAATTGCCCACAACTCCAGATCCTTTTACTCAAGTCACTTGACATTTTAACATAATCTTGGCATATTCCACGGTGCAATTGGGGGAAAAAAACACATACGTCTGAAACACACAGCGCCAGGCTTTGGGGAACTACCCCGACTGTTACGTTTGATTAGCCTCTCTGTGGTAATCGAAAAAAGGGGCTTCTTGGTGAAAACAGTCCCGGTGTGACGGCACATTTTTAACATACGTCCCAATGATGAATTTCCATTCAGCACCGTGTGTGTCCTACTGGGGCCATGCTGAGAGAATATCTGCACTATTAAATGAAACCACAGAGCCATGCTGCTCCCGCTCCCATAAACACAATTGAAAGGGACTAAGCCTTTTTCACCTGAGGCCAGAAAAAAAAGAAACTGAAACCGATCTTTTCCTGGGAGATGTCCACAGAGATTAGTATTGATCCTGCTTTTTTAGATGACTTTGCTGCACCTTGCTGTGCAATTTTAATCTGGCAATGTACCCACACCATGGTGGGGAATCACTCACTTTCGCACTGAGTACATAATCTCACATTTCACAATGATGCCTCTCCACCACGCTGTATAACTCCATGTAGTTTACACTGACCCATTTTTCATGGCATCATGCGTTGCAATGGGGTGTGTGTGTGTGTGTGTTTTTTTAGAGCGTCTGCCAAGAAGAAAAGACGGTTATAAATACACCATGCTCGGTCTTGACTTTAACTTTGGATTGATTTGGTCCAGCTTGACTGGCGTGCTGGGTTTCCAAAGTTAAAATTCTGTAGGGGAGAGAGCAAGGGTAGGCAAAGGGAATTCATTGAGCTGGTACAATATCCCAGGGCATTTTGAGAAAGTCTTTTTTTTTCTCTCTGGAGCTTTCATAGGTTATGTTTGAGTTAAATTTTAATAATGGTGTGATTTAAACACAAATAAGCAAATCTTTTATTATTATTTTTTTTACCTTGAGTTTACTGTAAAATGTAAGTATTAAACTTATATGTATCAGATATTTTGTCAGTATGTGTCGAATTACCTTGCTCCTCACAACCAGGGCAACAGTAGAGATACTGTATAATGGATTATTTTAGGATAATCTAATTCAGCTAATTTGCGAGTCTTACATTGCTAGTTTATCATGGTATCACAACATCAACTACTTTAAATTAAATCAGTCTAAAAATATTAAATAAACCCATACAGGTTGCTACAGTATGTGACCTTTTAATGACCCTTTCGTTGCTTAATTAGTAATATTCAGGTGCACCAACACAGTGTAATCCTGTTATTTCACGTAGTTATCAAAGATAGTGAGGTTAGTGTGAACATCAAAGACATTTTTCATAGGCCTATGTGAGTGTTTTTCTGCATGGGCATGACTCAACCATTTGTGCAAAGAGAAAAATATGTCAGCAGCTGCCTTCTACACTTTAACTGACTTCAACTAGTTATTCTTTGGCAATTGGGCAGATGTGTTAAAAGCAACATTTTGAACATTTTGGTGAGAGTATTACCAGAGACTCTACACAAGAGAGAACTTAGAACACATACAGAACATTGTTGGTGTATGGCAGACAGAGTAAACTTTAGTTTTCAAAGGCAGCAAATCACCTCTTCCAATTACTTACTCTTACACCTAACATAAATAGTCACTTAAAGTGTATTAACGGCCAGAACAGAATTAGCAAGCCAACACTGATATTTTTTATGCAGCCAATTATCATTTAGAGCGTCCAATGAAAAATTCCCTCACAAGAAATTAAAATATCCCCTCCACTTGCTCTTTAATAAAAAATATGTTTTGTGTGTTGTCTTTGTGTGTGGCCTTCAGACAGATTAGATCTCAGATATTTTGCTCTTGCTACTGTATGCCCTTGCTATCAAGCCCTGGTCACTTTGCCGGGCATTTTCTCATAACATTCAGAGAGTTACAAGGTTAACACACAGACTCTATGAATTCATTATAGTGTGAGAAAGCAATTGTAGGGGCTATCAACAACAGTCTCTAAAAGTCCTTTGAATTAGGCACGTTTTCATCAATAGGAAGATTGCTTAGTGGATCGTAAACTGCCCCAGCAAAATATCTCTTGGAGCAGTGGCAAACAAAATCCAAATCATGAAGAGCCCCAGCGGGTATCTACTCATAATCCACTACTGGGTTGAGTATTTTGGATAATTGGCCTATGTGGCTGCATACATTGTGCCGTGAAGGAGTGCCTTTATGGATTCCAGGCACCGTATGCAGCTGCCACAACCCAATCAAGTATTATCAGTGGATCAGCACCAACTACAAAGAACTGCATGTAAAATACCACAGGCAGCGCCAACAACAAAGCCAGAAGGGCTCATAAACAGCCCCAGCAGGTAAGGACTCCTACAGTATTCCACTCTTGGGTTATGTATTTGGGATGAGTAGCCTCTGTGGCTGCATATGTTGTTCCATGAAGTAGTGCAGCTCCCACCAGCCAACGGTACTTTGTCAATCAATCGGCAACAACTAGAAGTAGAGGTCATCAGAGAACACCACAATCATGTGGATCGGTTGAAAAAGTGATATTGTGTCTATCTTGTCCAATCATACTGACTATATAAATATTCAAACAACTAATATAAGGATGAAGGGTAATATTGCTATAATATGGTAACATAAAATTGCTCGTTGCCACTGATTAAACTCAAAACATCATTACAGTACTGGAAAACTGGTAGCCTAGTTATATCGTAGTGTAAAAAAAGCATTGCAGTCACAGTGTGAGTGTTCAGCAAGCTGCCTTGACTACCTGGCTGCTTTGTCTAAAGGAAAAATGCACACTAGGGAACTACTTTCGGGAATATCCAGGGGTGCTACTGTCAGTTGAGGTGTTTGACTTGGATCATTTATTTCTAAGATTGTAATACAGGAGTGATTCTGTTTGCTGGATGTATAGGATCACATTTGTAGGTTACAGATTTGAAAATCCTTAATCTAAAATTATTTTTATTTTCTGTCCTTTATTTACTTTTTATTCTTTTTAACTTTTTACTCTGTCCTTTAATCTTATTTGTTTGTTTTCTTACTTTATTTTATCTTTGTAAAGCACATTTTCACTTCTCATGTCTAGTATTACCTCATTTCAAGTCTGGTCTAGTCATGTATACCTCATATTTCTTGTGTGTTGAATCACTAAAAACAAATTTGTTTCCCTGATGTAGCCTTAAGGATTCACAATACGTGCTTGTGTATGTAGTTTGTCACTGAAACTAACTTACATAACCTATACAATAGAATAGAATATATAACCAAAACATGCATTATATAAATGCATAATTAGGATATATATATATTCAATTATTATGGTTAGCTTTTTCAGTTATTCATTAACTGTTTATTAAGTGTTTTAGAACATGCAGAAAGCTTGTTTTGCTTTCCTCCACCCACCAGACCACCACCCCCCTGCAATCTTCTTCTTCTTCCTCTTCATTCCTCCTCCTCAGTGGGAATGGCTCCAAGGGATCCTACCGCATCACAGCGGAGGCCTTTCCGCGGAGATACCATGCTTCTTCTCCTGGCAGGGGAGCCCAAGTGGCTGAGCAGCTCTGACCTCCCTGGGAGAGGGGCCAGTGGGGAGAGATGGGGGCGGGTGGACAGAAGTGAAGCTGCCATACACAGGAGGGCTTCTCTAAATGGATGACCCTGAGCTCACAGCCCCTGAGAAGCCATCTTTTGCCACCCCGGCTTCTCCCTGTTCAATATTACTTTTTTTTCCCCCAGAGTAGATTCTTTGATATAGCATGGCAGAAAGGGCTGTGAATTTAAATTAAAGATGCGATCATGTGATTACCCAAAAAATTATTTAAAATGTAATATTACTGGGTAGGGGTTCTGTGCGAGACCAAGTGTGTGGGCGTGTGCAAACTACTCTACATCTCTTTAATCACAAGTGCTCACAACCACTAGAATGTCGAACAACCCTAGTCCCATCTGCCTGCTAATTGATAATTAACTCAGACTAGCTAATTGGATAATTTTGGTCAATACAGGGCAATTATCTATTCTGACAATTTTGTACTGTATTGTTTAGAAAGGTGCCAGGAGGTTACAAACCTGCTATTTAGCTAGTCACATAAATATGTATGATTGTGCAGTGCACATTTTGCTGTTTGGAGTTACATTATGTCCACAGGTCAAAAGTTAGTTACATCTGATTATGAAACACAGAGAGAAAGAGATTTAGTACTTTTTATGCACTACACTTGATATGCATTATTGATTTCTCAAAGGACTAGACTGGCATGCATCCCAAAGTATGGCATAGCTGGTTTAAAAAAAATTACTTGGAAATAGAAAAGCCATACAAAGTTATCAGGACAGAAAGTATTGAAGAAGGAGAACATGTTTTCATAAATAGTCAGCTTTGCTGAACAACAAAATGCAATCATCTGTGCTTCTTGATTTGCTTTGCTTATGCAGGTTCTCAGAGAATGGCAGGATTGTGTTATGGATTTGCTGCCAACGTCCACCTCAAAACCCCTTGAAAATGAACCAGGAACCGAGAGCACATGTTTTCTGTTTTCTCTCAAATCTGAATTTGAATCTGAGAACTCCAAAACGATATTCATTCCTCACACATACATACATTTCTCATTCACATACTTGCAAGCAATATAAGGATGCCAGGAAAACAAAATCACACGACAAGCTGAATATAATATACTCAAACTCACTAGCAACCACATCTAAAAGGAGCCTAGCTTGACTAATAAAACAAACAAAAAATATTTTCAGACATTCATATTACAGTATGGCACCTGTAAGACTCATTCTAATGCAAAGACCTAATGTTAAAAGTTCCTTGGAACTTTTAAAAAGGCAAAAGGCCAAGTCTTTGTGATTTGAAACCTATCTGATACACTGAACGTGTAGAGTTAATTACTGTCCCTAAAAACTGGGTCAGGACTTTCATCAGGGTGATAATGCGCTGTACTTTCAAAAACGTGTGCTGCTTTCAGCTTAATCTCGGCCTGAATTAATATGGGTGACCCATGTGAACTTCTCAGGAAGTGCACCTCTCTCCTAGCATCTTAATGGGAATATAGACATGCAGTAGAACTCTTTCCACCCCTCAGCCTGCCACGCTAGATTGAGAGAAGAGCTCGTCTTTAGCTGGGGTCACACCCCGCATTGTGTTTGTCCATTTTGAAATGATAAAAGGCGGCGGTGGAACACCTTCTGACCCTGTTTATTATCCCTTCCTCGTCATTCCAATCATGCACCTTTGCGCTCAGCTTCCCCTGCTAATTTCCAACGCTGCAGTGTTTCACACAGACACTAATGCTGTGGGGCTGATAAGCACTGTGTTCAACGGAGGCCTCCTCCGCTGTAGGCAAGGGAGGCTGGGAGGGGAGGGGAGGGGGTGGCGGTGGGTGTAGGGGTGGTGGTAGGGGAGGGGGTGGGTGACTGCATGGTTAAGGAAAGGGAAGGGGGGTGATTTCACAGTATGCGCTGTCTCACAGTGAGAAGGAGGTTCATTACCACTAATGGGACATTAGATAAAAAGTCAGGGGGAAAATCTCCATGGCCCTGGGTGTATGTGTGTGTGTGTGTGTGTGTGTTGAGGGGGGGGGGGGGCTGATGAGGAAGCCATCTTATACGAGGAGCTGTTTCAACATGCACTGAATGCTCACTCACCCTTCCTGAAGAGGACAGCCGTTTCTGGCTGTGTGTGCTTGACCCATCAGCAGGGTACTTATCACCTCCCATTGAGCGTGCCCATTTCCTGCCTCCAATCAGACGATATCAATTCTTTTCCTCTTGCCATGGAAGGGACAGTTATTTGTTGTTTAACAGCCTGTGCCTTTTCTTTAATGTTGCTGGTAAGTTAAGTCGTGGCTAGATAATGTTATTTCTCAGACTTGAAAATTAAGCTTGAGTGTCTATAAAATATAACTGCCCTGACTTATACAGTATCTAACCTGACTCAGTTCCTCTTAGAGCTAACCAATGTAGTACCAGTCACTGGCATTTCTTTAACCAAAACATTTATCCCTGGTGAGGAAATGTGCCCTATCTCACTTTAGTTGTAAGATATGGTGGTATATGTGGTAGAATAGGATATTGTGCTTAGCTTGTCATATGTTCTTTATATGCCTGTCATATGTTCATGGCTGCTGGAAACAATGTACTGAACATAATGTATTGTATTATTTCTTTACATTCTCACAGGCACACATACATGTAGGTCTCCTGTGTGAATAGGAACTGTGTGTGTTGAGCAGGGGTTGAACTTCTGTTTGAGATTTCTGTTTGATCAACTGCTGTAGAATATGTGAGAGCAACATTGACTACCACACCACTCATTTTCTTTCATAGACATCTTCACCAGAGGTGACCAAAAAATAGTCTCTCACCTCACTATAAAGCATTACTTTTTAAAGGCGTTGTTCCTTTGTCAATCCCTCAGCGATCGGCACCCTATCAGGGAGGGACATGCATAATCCCAGCATTTTATCAGACAGGGCTTCATAAAGGCGAGCCAGACATTGGATTAATCTTTGAATCATCCGTCTCATTGATAGCGAGGCGATGGCTGTCTGATGGTGACACGCCGCTCTGACAGATAGAGCGATAATGACCGCACCGTTATTAAGAAACCCAACATCACTCCCCCACGCACCGCACCGCACACGTGTTGGTCTTCACTGAGTTTAGTCATGTGTGAGTTATTGTTGTGCATTAACTGTGCCCTGTGTCTGATAATAGTGTAGATTTTGGAGCAGCAGGTGTTTCATAAAGCATTCCTGATCAAATAAAATGTGTCAGGTTTCATTCTCCTCAGTGTCTGAGACTTGCTGGAGGTGAATAAATGAATATGGTTTTCATGTTTGGCAGCTTTATTTATGTATGGTTGAAACGCTCATTAAAATGTTAGACTGCAATTAGGGATCCAAGCATTAATCTATGTGGAAGCAAATGATAATTAGATGCCTTTGTGATCATTCCTGGATTTATCTTATCCTGCAATATTGTGATTATGTGGCAATTTGCATACACAAACACACACACACAAACACACTCTCAAATTTATTTGCTTGTTGTTATTATCCATTGTCCATTCTCTCTGCCACCTCTCTCTCTCTCTCTCTCTCTCTCTCTCTCTCTCTCTCTCTCTCTC
>JAGFZM010000003.1:3089743-3113744 GCA_017657215.1 Limnothrissa miodon | reverse complement strand
TCTCTCTCTCTCTCTCTCTCTCTCTCTCTCTCTCTCTCTCTCTCTCTGTGATACAGTATGGCCTGAAACTACCAGTAATCAAAGAGGTATTTCTCTGAACAATACACCCAAATAGCACCCCAATCCTAGCATGCAATTCGAAAAGGACATCTTACAATTCCAAAACTGTAACAGATGGCATTTATAAATAAGTTTGGTACCGTATCAAATGTTCCAAATACTGCAAGATGCCTTACAAGATTAGTGTCACACTACACTCAGATTAGCCATTCAGAGTTTAATGGTCTTGGGTTGTACCACCTGCTTTTGTTTGGACTAACTACACTGAAGTCTGTTCTTTATAGCGTCTTTTTATAAAGGTTTTAACATGCAATTGAAGTAAAGCCTGAAGTAAAGTATAGGTCTATTATTTGACAGGGTCAGGGAGAAAAATGTTCAAGCACAGGTCATCTCAATCTCAGAACACCTTTGTTAAAATGCTTGAAAATGCTGCTGATAGCCCCACAGCTTTTAAAACCTATATTTACAACTGTCCTTGTGCTATTTTCCAAAGGTGAGTTGTACAGTATATATATATAGAGAGAGAGTGAGAGAGTGGGAAAGAGAGAGGAGATGCACTTCAGTGGGCTTGTGCCAGTTTATGCTTCACAATATCCTCCTTCTCAGCACTTTGTGGAGTCTGTCCAGTGAGCTATCAGTGAAGTGCATCTGAGGGCTGGCTAACATTTATCTCACTGAGACACTGATGACACAACACCAAAAATGTCTTGTTTTCTTTCTCAGTTTATTTTGCTGATAGTCATGACAGTGAGGGTGGGGGGGGGGGGGACTTGCCCAGTCTGTTGTTTGCTTGTCATGCAAGATTTTTTCAGTGAAAAAAAAAAAAAAAAGCTATCGTATTAGAGAAATCAATGAAGGAACTTGTACCCCAAAAAAGGCTGATCCCAAGTCAGCAGTTGTGCAGTTAGGGCTGTGTGTATACAGGATAGGCGGTTGAAACACTCAAGAGAGACATTCACTTTATTGATATTCCTACGCAGAAACATTCCAACTGGTGAATGCAACAGCCTTCTCATCTGCACCAGGTTTCCATACACTTCTGATGGTGTTTATTTCTTTATTTTTCCATACCGATATAGTGGTCCAGAAATTACACTGGGCCTCTGCCAGTCCCAGCAGTCAGTCGCCTGCTCCGTTTCCACATGAGTACACTCTCGAAGAACAAAACTCCTCCAAGCCTGTAAGGAGAAAAGGAGACGCAATTTAATTCTCATTAAGAATTTATTAGTAGCTGTTAAATGAAATCAGAAAAAAAAAACTTAATGATCAGAGGGATTCTATAAAGCCATAGATTAATTACAATAAAGTAAACTATAGAAGCAACAATTTTCTGTGCTGTCCATAACTTCAAGCATCAAATAAATTATTTAGATTTAGAAGCCTTTCATGGGGATAAAAAAAAAGTCAATGAACTGTCGTTTAGCTCTCTTTCATGACTCACAAAGTGTTCTAATTACGTCATGTTGTCCCCCACTTCCAATCACCCAGTCTCCCCCATCGCAACATCTCCAGTCATCTGGTTATTTGTTTATCTGGTTAACTATCCTGAGATGGGTGAAGGATGGGTGAACCTCATGGTAAGTAAGAATGGCTTCATTAATGATTGAACTGATAACGATTCTTTAGTCTGAAATACACAGAATCACAGAGTTACTCAGAGTGATAATAAATAGCCATCACAATAAATTAATAATTAATTAAATGTGATCAAACGCTATCATAGAATGCCAGACAAAAAAACTTTAATTACAAGCAATTTGTGCATTTGTCAAGCCTTGAAGTAAGCTAAGCTAATCCAAGCTCCATGATAATAACGGTTAAATGCACAAGCCATCCAAGCACCAGGCAGGCCACTCACTTACATACTTATGTCTTATTTTCCCAAACAGTTTTGGAATATTTTTTTTTTCTACCAGCTTTTCAATTTGCTGCCCAGCTATTACCAGAACCCCTCATTTGTACTTCCATTTGCACAGGACAGCATGAGAAAAGGTGTTGATTACCAGTAATTATCATTTTTAAATATCTGAAGTCAGAGTCAGTGACCTTCAAAACGAGGCAACATAAAAGCAGCCAGAGGATGTGTTGTCTGTGAAGTGTGGGCAGATTTGTGCTCATGCGTTTTGGGTTTTGGATGGAGGAGGTGTTCACTGCCACGCTTGAGACAGCTGCCTCCAATTATTCAGGAGCACAGTATTTAGCAAGGGGACCTAAGGCACCTTTTTTTGTCAGATTGTCTGTTTTTATCTAACTTTCCTGCATGTTCTAACCATATATGCACTATGAAAGTGTTCATGCACTATGAAAATGTATATGCACTATGAAAGTGAAACTCCATTGTCCGGTGCATCTCGTTGCCAGTGTGAAGTCTGATTTACCCTGTGCATTATCTGAATTAAGTCTGTTCCTGGCGAATGACATACTAGGCACTGTGGACCGCTTGGCTTTCGTATAACATCACGGACATTACGGACAAAGTCACCCTGGCTGCAAGGCCTTTCTATCACAGCGCTGGCACCAATAATCAAGTCACAAGGTGTCCCTTTGGTCCAACAGCCTTACCAGCTGTTCCAATCAGGTTGATTTGGGCGTGCGGGGATCTCAGAGGCACTGGAGAGGACAGGGCACCTCTGCGCTCACCTCCTTCACTGGTCCGTGCCAGGAAACAGCCGCTCTGGGATTCACTGTGACACAGGGTCAACCAAAGGGGAAGCTGGCCATAGACTCAGGAACAAGGGCTGGGAGTCTTTCTAAAGTCACAGTAATTCAGCTGTAAGGCAAGGGATTATTTAAGGTGACATAATATGTGCTGACCTCTTTGTAAATAGGATTTGAAGCAAAAGTACATACAGTAGTTACTAAGGTACATCCAACTGTAATTTAAAGCAAGTGATTGTATGAACATAAGGAGCCAATATAATATCCATCTGTCTGTCCATCTCTGTGCTAGTCCAATAACATGTCTGATGCAGTGCACTTAATTGTTTTTTTACATGACTGCAGATAATTATCAGTCATCCCACAACAAATCATAGTTGTATCGTAGTAGTATGGTGTAGTGTTGAATGGTGTAGTGTAGTGTGGTGTGGTGTGGTGTAGTGTAGTGTAGTTTGGTGTAGTGTAGTTTAGTGTAATGACTGTAGAGTGATATGGGGTAACGTAGTGTGGTGTACTGTAGTGTGGTGTTGCATGGTGTAGTGTTGGATGGTGTAGTGTGGTGTAATATGGTGTGGTGTAGTGTAGTTTTGGTGTAGTGTAGTTTAGTGTAATGACTGTTGAGTGATATGGGGTAACGTAGTGTGGTGTACTGTAGTGTGGTGTGATGTAGTGTAGATTGGTGTAGTGTAGTGATGTGGTGTAGTGCAGTGTAGTGTGGTGTAGTGTTGGGTGGTGTAATGTGGTGTAGTGTAGTGTGGTGTGGTGTAATATGGTGTGGTGTAGTGTAGTTTGGTGTAATATGGTGTGGTGTGGTTTAGTGCAGTGTATTGTATTGTGGTGTAGCTGGCCCTCCCTCTCCCTACCAACATGCATAATGACCCCCCCCCCCCCTCAACGCAACAGCACACTAACCTCCACACCCCATTAAATCATCGGCTGGCTATAGCAGCACCATACCTTCACTTCACCCCCCCCCCCCTCTCTCTCCTTCCACCAACCTCTGGCAGTTGGGTTGGCCCCTTGAGTCGTGGTTCTGCCCAAGGTTTCTTCCTCAGAGGGAGTTTTTCCTTGCCCCTGTTGCTCTTGGGTGCCCCTTGTTAATGATTGGGAGTAGTAGTTATGACATTACTGTTGCCTCTCCACTCTTACTTCATACTGTAGGCCATTCCCATTTCTCTACACTATCTCTTTACCTCATTCTTCACCCTCTCTCTTTAATGCACAATAGACAGACAACACCTACATTTCACTACATTTTTTATCTTTTAAAAAAAGTATGTGACAATAAATATCCTTGAATCCTTGAATCCTTAAAAATCAATCCATCTATCTTTACAATGCAGGTGAAGGAATTTGGTTTCAATATCATAGTGTGCAACAGGTCTGTTTTTCTTGATGTTATGAAATGTAAATATTTTGATTTCTGAAATATATTCCTCTATATGTATTCCCAAGCACATACTGGTTCTCAGTGTACAGTATAAGTACTTAATTAAGTCATTATACTGTCATTATATATCATGTTTATGTCAATTATGTTCACGGCATTTACTTTACAGTATGATTAAATGCTTTTATTAACAACTCAGTCAGGTGTTGTTGAGTCAGATATGTTCTGTGTGTGAAAGCAACAGAAGACATTCAATATGAAAGTTTGAGTCAAACAAAATGATAAACAGCTTTCTTTTCATGCTGATTGTGCCCCCAAAGAGTAGAAACCCTAGCAACACCTGCTAAATGTACAAAAACTACAGCAAAAGAAGAACATTATGTTCCTGCATGGGCTTGGGTATGGACAACCCAACCCTGAAAGTGTTGACCCTAATAGCCTGCATTAGAATCAGGCAGCTAGAGGAGCGGGCAAAACTATCCCATTTTTAGCCATCAGAGTACTTTGAGAGGGGCTTCACATTTTTTACCCACATTTCAATTCAGTAACCTTTTGTTCAAGTGGTCACAGATTGGATCTGTTCCGGGAGGAAATTGTGCCCTGAATCAGAAATGTCTCTGCTGATGTCAACGATGTGCGCAGGCAGGCCCTTACTTATCTCATTGCCGACCCCAAGGTTACTGTCATTGACACCCAACTCTCCAGCGTGGCCTCAAATATTAGTCATGCACTGAAATATGCAAAGTGATCACCGAGTTCACATAAATTACACAAGTCATCGACTACTTGTATGAGAAGTTTGTTATTGTACCTGTTGTACTTTTAAGCTGTTTTACACACTGTATAAATTGTACAGATTTGTTGTACCTGATGTTTTAGTGAAGTGACCCCATTTGCGCAAATATATGATTCACTGATTAAAATCAAGTAAAGGATTCCTGGAGCTGTTGTATGATTCTGAAATTAACTGATACAGTGATGCTATTCCATTACAGTTGTTTCTTCAGATGGTTATATTCATAATGGTGTGGTATTAAACAATATACTTAACCAGAGAGCACAGGACTGGATAATAATAACAAAGGAGTTTTAAATCAAAATACTTCAAGAACAATAAAAGTTCTCCTCTTCTACATTTCATTGGCCACAGGGCAATCTCAATCTGTAGCTGTCTTTATAGAGAAAATTCATATCTTCACAGGACATGATATGGCCATGCACAGCAAACATCTCCCTCTTAACAGTTATTCTCCCATATTCCATAAATGAAGGCACGGGTGGTAGAGGTGCAGTTTGGCAACCAGAGGGTTGCAGGTTCAATCCACATCCATCTGGCCCCATCAAAGTATCCTTGAGCAAGATACTGAACCCCAACTGCTCCCGGTGGTGGGATGGTACCTTACATGGCAGCCTCTGCCACTGGTCTGTGAATGGATGCATGAGAGGCATGTGTTGTAAAGCGCGTTGAGTGATACTATGAGTAGAAAAGTGCCATAAATGCAGTCCATTTATGATCATTTTAATGCCATTCTGAAGTATGAAAAAGGGCATCATGGTCAAGGTATATGTTTAAGTTTACAGTTTATGTGGGCATATACTGTATACATAACTCACCTACAGCGCATATAGTCATTCAGATCTTTTGGCACGTTTGATCAGAGCAATACTTTCAGTGATTGATTTAAATGACAAAGTCATATCACCAAAGCATTTCAGCTGTTTTTTCTGGAAATAAATGTTTAGTGATGTCCTTGACACTTTGCTTACATCAGAAGTTTTATTATTATCATATGAAAATAACTTTCATCCAACTTTTTAAATTCATAGAATACATTACATCCACATACTGAACAAAATTAAGTGTGAATATGAAGATAACTTTGTCTCAAAGCTTGTCAAGCATATAATAGGCAAAGTCATTCTCGGGGCAAGTTAAAGTTTTGCTTTTGAGTACAAATTATGCAAATACTTAGCACACACTGTTCTTATTTTGACCTTGGTTGTATATGGGCAGAGGTTTCATTTAGTCAAAGATATAGCAGTCTGGTCTTGTTTTTCGAATAATGCAGTCTTGTTTTTGTTGTTGTTGTTGTTGTTGTTGTTATTGTTGGTGTTGCTGTTTGCTATGCTTGTAATCCCAGGTTATTTTCTTAAGCAATCTTTTACCTCAAAGGACAATCTGGAGTCAATCAGTCCAACCCTGTTCTTTGAGGCTACCTAGAGTAGGTGTCAGAACAACGGTGTAATGTAGACTTGATTTGTGAACTGGCTGCAAACAATAACAGATGTAAATGTGGGCATAAGAAAATGAAACTTTCATGCCCTCAGCTGTTACTGTTGGCTGATATTTGGTTTTGTTGTTTACCTACTGACACCCTTCAGCAACAGGAGTTGATTTACTCTGCATAATCCCTTTAAGGTAGGAGATGTTTTTTTTGCTTATGAAAATGATTGAGTAATGAAAATGTAATTATTTGTATATAAAGAAGGAAAGAACCGCACTATGACTTTAACATAAATTTATTGGACCATGTCCACAAACCTATGCGCTTTAAAGTATATAAGAAGACACAAAAGGTATCCTTTTTATGCAGGTGAGTCATGTGACGTAATCTGTGACATTAATTGTTATTCTGAGCTCTCTCTTTGTCTTACCTACATACAGTACACTACAAAAGACGATGCATGGATGCAAAAAAAGAGTTGCCTCTATAGCATTAGAGCTAATGCAACTTTTGCATGGGAAGTTGCCTAGATCCCGATCTGACAGCCAATTAATAGTAGGCATGAGTTAGTCTGCCTTAACAACTATATCCCTTATGCTCTACAATCTTTTGTAGGCAAAACAGGAGAGGGTTATTGAAGTGCTGGTCAATTTCGGTCTTCCTAGATAAAATGCGCCAATGTCACTTCACAACTCTTCAGTTTCCTCACAAATCTTCAGTCCTACAAATTCTCTTTATTGGTAAAACTGACTAATGTTCTTAATAGAGGGAGGATGGCCGCTATTGGGAAGGAGATAATTATTTCTGTCCACGATACAGACGGGTGCAGGATCTTTCCAGTGGATCTGTGTGTCAGCATCCAAAAAGGATATTGCTGACATGTGATACTCCAAAGAAAACTTTATAGAATCAATTTTAGTTTAGTAGTTTTAGTTTTGAGTTCAAATGCTCATGAAATTGATGTACTTGATGCAACTGTTCCACTAAACACAATAAAAGACAATGTCAATACAGCGAAACCAGCATTTCAAGAACTGATGAAAAACATTATTGAAATTCACAAAATCTGCTTCGAATTTGCCCATGAATAAATTGGCATAATTGGAGGGGAAAGGAGAGCCAATTGCAGTCCCATTCACTCGATGAGAAAAAGTGTCCTCAAACTTAAAGTAGTTCAGGGTTAACACTCTGTGTGCCAAATCTCACAAGAAGTTTGTAGAGGGTTGTTTAGTCTCTTGTCCAAAGCAGATAGACCCAAATCATGCAGGATGTTTGTTCATAGACTTGTTACATCCATTACAAAAACTGACTCACAATCTGTGAATGTTGTGCTACTGTAGTCCAATTCTTACAATAGTAATCAAAACAGAGAAGATTACATTACATTAGATTACATTAGATTTGATTAGATATTCATTCATTAGGAAATTCAAGATTGTTACTACTTTCCAAATGACAGCGTCCTATAGGTGAGGACAGTCACCCAAACCCTATACCTCAGTAACTGTGCAAAATCTTTGTTGCTGCGTGTAATTCTCTGACACCCAAGTCAGCATGTCGCTGACTATCGGTCGCAGCGAAGTGTGCCATTTACCCGAACAGTGTCCTGTATCTAAGAACCCGGGACTCTGAAAACTCTCCCACTTTTTTTAACGAGTCTCTCAGTGTGGACCATAATAATCTCATCAGCCGCAGACAGGGGAGCGCTGATGGAGGCTGCAGATAGCTTTTATGTCTCTTCCCCCGGGATGGGGCCGACTGGCCTGGATTGGTTGGCCGCGGGAGCCCATGGGTAGGCGGAGGGTGGCAATGAGATGGATAAAGCCTATTTTACCACATCATATTCGCCGGCGAACCGCATGGCAGGAGGGGGTCTCGCCGAGGCAAAAATACAAAAAGCGGCTGTGCCAATCTGGAAGCTTCTGAATGTGGATGGTGCTCACACACTGTAGAAAGTAAATTGCTCCGCAACTAATCATGCCCATACTTGTTTTCAAAGAGGACACTACGTCTGGACCATTAGTATTGTGGAGGTCATCGGCTGCTTTCATTGGGAAGAAAGAAAGGTGATGTGCACCCACACAATGCAATATATTTTCTGAACAGGAGCACAGCTAAAATAAACAATACAGAATGATTCATATTTGCCTTGGTGAATAAACAAAAAGTTTGTTTTTGTTATGCCATGGAATGTATACTTTCATAATGTTTCGAATAATAGTAAGCATTTATCCTATTAACAGCTGTTATTCTGACTTTGTATATTCATTTGAAATCTAAGAATGTTCTGTTTTTATTGATCACAAGAAAGGGCTGTACGCTGAGAAATACAGAAACTCCTCTCTTTAAACAATAGTGTATTTGATGTGTACTACCAGATTTCATTTTCTTCTAGACAAAGTACTCTCTCTCTCTTCTATCTATCTATCTATCTATCTGTCTATCTGTTTATGTATCTATCTATCTATCTATCTATGACCATTTGGCCAAACATACTGGAATCTTATCTGCTCCTTTCAGTTCTGATTTTATAATCTCTCATATTTAAACAGATGCTTCAACAGCAATAGTTTACAATATTAAGACCTAACAATAATGTCTTCAGGGTCAAACAAGTATTTCTAATTTAGGCAATTGAGTCGATTTTATTTTAAAGTACTACTACTTTAGACAACCCTCACCCCTGCACACACCACCACAACCATGGCCTTAAAATGAAAATGATTCTGCAAAAGTCCTCGTTGGTATTCTTGTGGTCCATTAAGCTGTCACAGGAGGTTTCAGGGGCTGACTGCAACCCAGCTCAAACAGTGACATCTAACATGTGGCAACAGTGACACCACTGGCTGACTCAAAAGGGGATGTTTTTTTTCCTGCTAAATATAACAAGTGACAAGTAAATTGTGTGAAATACATGAAATTAATATCTTCAGTGTTACTGACACGTTTAATAGTTTTGCATTTAATCTTTTTTCTAATTTTCAAATGTAGGCTACCTTAGTTCCCATCGCAGAGGCAAGAGACACTGCTATGTCTAATAAGCAAATTAAACAATAATCAATAAACATGCTGAGAAATACACTGTAACTCATGTTTCCACTGATAATAATGTAATGCATGCATGTGTGTGTGTGCGTGTGTGTGTGTGTGTGAATATACAGTATATACTATATGCCATCTTCTGCAACTGAAAATGGGCAAACACACATCCCATCCAAGCCTTTGAACCCCAGTTAATCACCTGTTGGTTAGTTTTTCTGCATGGCTGAGAGCGCAGCGCAAAGTGAATTTTGTCTGTGATTCTAGCCAGCTTTCGCTGGAGACCAATCTCGTTCCTCCTTTAAGGCACTTAATCAACACCTTCAATTACCAAAAATAAATGAATCCACTCTCCCACGCCAGTCCAATTTAAGGTGTATCATCTCCACTTTGAAAGTAAAGACCTCTCTAATTATCTTTTGCTCATTGCTTGTCTTTAATTATCTTTCCAGCTAAGGCTTTACCTCATCAGTTCCCTGTGAGCTAAAGCGTCCTAATTCAGCATGAATCTCAAGTTTTGTTGTGAAAATGAAATTTGTGTATTTTACCTTTGATGTGTCTGTTAATAATCCAACCCTATTCTAGAGAGGAGAAAAAGATTTAATAGGGTATACGCTTAAAGGTAAAACCAAGACCAGGCTGCTTTCTGTGATGAGATGTTTTATCACAACTTGATGAATGTGAATAAGACATGCTACCTGATTGGCTATATGCCTAACTATTGACAGTTAAGAAATGTTCATTGTGCCCTTTCCTGTGTTCAGTACATCATTGGGCCATCTGTGTTAAATCTGCAGTATGCAGAGAGTGCTATTTCATGATAAATCAAATGTAGTGATTATTATCTAGTAAATCTGAAATTCTATAAAGTAAAGTAATGGAATATTGACTCGTATGGTCAATGTTACATCATTTCAAAATGGCATGGCCTGAGTTTATTTCTTAAGATAACATTATGCAACCGGAACAGTGTTCACAACAATCACAGCCTAGCCATGGTCAAGTCCAAAATAATTAAAAATATTGATTTCGTGCACAGGAGAAGCCGAAGCCATCTGATCCCTGTGAGAGATACAGTCTCATGCTCAAGGCTGACTCTTTAACAGGAGCTGTGCTGAGGTGAATTACATTTTGGGATAATATCTAAAACCATTCCTCTATGGCTGGGTCGGCAATCCCAGGCCCACGGGCCGCATGCACTCCTTTAACTCCCCCTATGCCGCTCTATTCTTCAGAAGAAAAATGAAATAAAAGTGAACCAAAATAAATATTGTATTTATTTTATTTTCCTATGCTTGTACTAGGCAAGTATGAAATTGTTAAAATATAGCCTGTACATGGCATAAAATGTTTTTCACTGTCATAAAGTGTACAGCAAATTGCATTCTGGCAGCGCATATTTAAATCTCCTGCTCAGATTCTTGTAATAGAAGAGAGTTGAAACAGTTTTCATAGAAGGCACATTCATAGAAGGCAAACACCAAAAAAAATCCCAGAGCTTGAAGACCAAAATCCAAATTGCACTTGCACTCAATATTATCATAATTTGTTGAACACAAACCTCCTGGAAAGAGGAGCCGAGTCGGCTGGAGTTTGCAGCCAGGATGCAGCTTGAGTGGAAAGTGCAGGCTAGTTCTCCAGTTTGACTAAAAATGTCAACTTCCTTTTTTACCCTCTAAGAAAATTTAGATGACAGAATAAAGGCTTATCAAACACATAAGAGAATAAAACAGGGAATACAATATTCGGGAATAAAAAAAGGAGATTCTGCTGAGATTTTGTAAGTTTGGAAAGGAACAGAAAAAAAACTTTATCCATTTCACGCCCCTGGCTTTTTGATGGATCGCTGTTAAACACTAAGATGGAATTGGCCGATGTAGCCAGCCGATGAGGCTTGCAAAAGGGAGACAGGAAAAGTGACTTAGAGTGTCTTACCAAATATAGAATACTGCTGTGATTCATTGTTTGCAATGTTTGTGGAGCAAAAAAAAGCACGACCAGTACAGTTCAGTCCCAATATGAAGTCAATCAACGCAAGCATACGCAAACATACACAAACATTCACGCAAAGCAGCCATGATGCTTGTATGTTGACTTGTATGAATTTGACTGAACAGGCATGGACCTGTAAATGGGTGAGGGGGAGGTGGGGTTGTTTTGGAAATGTCTGAGGGAGGGACAAGATGGCCACCACCATGTGAAACCTTGTTCAGGGCAAACTGATTGCAGGGAAACTGAATTGAATAGGGGTGGTGATTGGTTGACGTAGATTTGTGCTTCAAAATAATCAGCGACACAAACAGTTTGCTTTTTGGTGAATCTTACTTTTGATATCATTGTCCCTTTCTGAATGTGTTTATGTTTTATGAATACTGGGCTCGTGGTGTCACAAAGCATTGTAAAACTTTTTTATTTGTTAATAGTCATTTTATATGCCCATTTCTTCAGGCCAAATAACAAAGAGTTACAAGCTGTCAATGCACAGCTCAACACACACAGTATATTGGGATGGAAATTGTTCAAAGTTGTCCAAAAGACTGATAATCATTTAATATTATATTGCAAGTCACCTTGTAATCACATGAAAGAATGTGTTGGACTTGGAGGCAGCAACAATAGTAGACAACTCGGTATGAAGAGACATTTTTGGCATCGTTGTGTGTGCTCACTGCCAGATTCAGACATATAGTTTGGTTATTCATGCAATTATTTCTGGGTGGTCTATGTTGAAATCAGTAACACCAGTATTATAAATGGATGTGTGCATCGGTTACATTGTATCTTTGTGTGGCTAATCATGATTTTTCATTTATTGTTAAATGTTGTTAAATTTCTATTAGCAAACTATATTTAGATTAGACATAAGTTGACTGCAGTGCATTAGTCTGCCCTGATAAAAAAAATATTGACATTTTCTACAATATTTTGGAACTGAAAACCTGTACAAATCTTTTTTTTTCCAGAGACTTAAGTAGGCCTCCTTTAAGACTGTGCACAAATAATACAGCAGTGTGGGGAAGAGCTGTGATCCTATAGGAACTGTTTAGACATTAATGGCCCATTATAAAATATTACTACCTGCACTTATAAAATATTCCTGCCAGCACTGCATGATGTAGACCAATTTAACCATCTGAGTGTAGGTCTAAATTCAATTCAATTTAAATTCAATTTGATTTTTTTAAAAGCCTTATATATAAAAATCATATCTCAAAGCACTTCACATCAGAGTGCACCCATGGGCAAACGGGACAAGGAAAAACTCCCTCATTTTTTATCTCAAGTAGACCTGGAAATAACTTTGGGCAGATCCACAGCTCAAGGGGCTTACTCAAGTGTCTATAGGGTCAAACAAAGGTTAGCAATATGCAGTCACTCAGATAACAAATAATTCATGGTATTAATTTAGCATCATAATAATACCAAGATATAGTCCCACACCATTAAGGGCAGTCAAGCCATAGAGTTCTGGGCTATAATAGCAGCCTGACATGATGTGAGATCAATGATAGAGGCAACATTCAGAGGGTCCAGTTAAGCCTAGTGCCATATGTTGCAGGGATGGTGGGAGGCAGGGATGACCCTCAGCAGAGGTTGTTGTGGCATGGATGGACAAATAGCAAATGAATTAGGTCATATGCTGTAAAGGAGAGAGGGATTTGTATGGCATGACATATGAAGATGGCCATTTGTGCACACATGCACAGGCAAAGCACTATTATGTTTTTGACTTTCAGAAAATCATAGTGCAATTCTCCTAAGGGCTCTATTACATCTCCTCATAACATATTTTCCTCACAAGCTTTATCCTTTTTAATAAGCATCTGTTGTTATCAACTGCATCCTTTGTGGGGTTTATAAGCAGAACCCCAGCAATCAGTTCTGACCACGCCTGTCATTCAAAAACTAATCCTTATCCACCAAATGATCACAGCATAGTCAAGAGTGCCCCTGAAATCCTGATACTTTGTCAAAACAGTCACTGACACAACTATTTGAATGTTTTTAGTTAAATTTATCAGATTCACAGTAACAAGCAAGTTCAGTATGAAAACAAAGATTGTGAAAATGAACCTGAAACTGAATAAAAAACAAAATAGAGCTTATTATTGTGTCAGTCAACATAATTCCTCCAAAATGAACATTGGTTGCAATTAGTTTGCAAGCAAATCATCTGATTGATAATAAAATGTACAGTACAATGCTGCTTTTTAAAAAATGTCTTTAGGGGGAGCTATAGAAAAAAGAAAGAAGACAAAAACAAAAATGCAGGCTTGCCTGGTGCTTCTTAAAGGTACTGCTGTACTACATTTCCTTATGGATGAGTTCTGCCACTTGAGGGATACAATTTGAATTTAGCATATTATAACATTCCATATCTTGTTGATTTGCTCACTTGTCAGCCAACAATGGCACATGATTTCACATTACGCACAAGAGTCCCATTGTGCACCTGTTTCTAAAAACTTTTCTTCTGGTGTACTTAACACTCTGATTGTGATGGCTTAGCGCCAAAAGACGCAACATCCCCCGAAGCCTCCGAAATGAATTGGTGTGGTGATGATATATTTAGCTAAGCAATGCATCCACTACTGCCTCATGAAACCCACCTGCCACTTACACACAAACATGTATTTCTGAGCTGCTCACTACTGTATCCTCCACCTCTTTGGGTGTGATGTTTTTCTGCTGTCTGTAAAGAACCATACAGGTGATAGGCTTACAGCTTTGAGTCTCTTCCCCTCCAAAGACTAGAAGATTGTAGCCTGTCTAACCCACCAACCTCCCCTAACTGGGACATAGAAAAATTACAGAAGCCTTTATCTACCATTCGAAGATCACACTGAATGAATGTGTGATGTCTGAAAAAGAAATAATTTATCTATGGTGAGGACTGTTCCAAATGATAGTCACTAAATGATCTAGCTTCTCTATCGTTAGTGTTCCTTTTTTTGTCCTCTTTTGTTACTATAATACTATAAGTCTATTTTAAAATTGTAAATAAAACATTTGAATTGTTTTCTGATTATTCCACCTGACTGTTAAGAACTTTTATTACAAAAGATCTGTAACTACTTGTTCATGTTCAGAACATTGACATTCTTGTACTCTAAACGCGAGAAGACAAAAGTGACTCTGAGCCAAAGAGCAAAGATGTTAGTGCACAGTGAAGGGATGCGTTAGACAGCGAGAGAGAGAGTCTGACTCAAAGATCTGTGACACTTGCTGCTTGTCTTCTTCACTTCCTAACATGTAGTGTGAACCTCTCTCTCATGCAGTGTGTAATCTCTCTCTCTCTCCCTCTCTGTGACATCTTCATTCTCTCATACGCAACCCCCCCCCATGCACTCCATGGTGTTCATCATCTGTGTCAGGCAGCACAGCCGTGTGCATTGTGATATTTACGACCATGGATCCCTACCTGCCCCCACCACCCCCCATCCGCCCCAGTTGCTCCGCGCTGCTTGATTAGCCCCAGCAATCATCACATCACTCGCCAGTGTTTCTCTCTCAGCGAGCCTGGGCAGTGCATGTTTGTGCATCAGATTACTGAGAGTACCTTCACCACAATCTCAATACACACACACACACACACTCACTCACACTCACACACAAAGACATGCACGTACAGTACCACACACTGCATGGCGTCACCACCGCCTTCATCATCCTGGTTATCCACTTCTCTCTGGGTTTGATTGATTACCTGAAGCCATTGACCCGTAGTGCAACCACCACTGATATAATGGGAGTCACCCTTGTGCCATTATTGCAGTGTCCACTGCACTCTAAATGGATCGTAAGTATTACTAGTGGTGCTCAAGCCAAGCCCGCAGCACACCCATTACAACCAGAACAATAAAGAAATCTTCTAAAGCCTTGCTGAAAGTAGTGCAAAAGATTACCCGTCTTTATTGGTTAAAGTAATGATAGGGTCAAAATCTTTTTTCTTACATACAGTAGTGATGCTAGTATTTTTATGTGTAATTTTATATAAAATAGAGGGACTGTTGACATTATTCAAGAATCCTGAAGAAAATATTTGGACATGTTGTCATGTCAAATGCAATCACTTCACATGCATCACCAAACAGTTGACAAACAGACATGTTTTCCAAGCTAATCATTCATGCTGTCACTGTCCGCCCAAGCAAGGTACAGCATATAATACACAATACACAAGCACATACCCAACTGCCCCCACCCACCCATCCACCCACACACACACACACACTATTTACCAGCATTTGCAGGACATAAACAAACGCTGTGCAAAAAGATGATGAATGCTGAAAACAAAGCCAGTCCTGGGCCTTCTAAACACACAGTCTAGGTACTCTGTGCTATCAACAGTTAAAGCCCATTTGTTGACTGTGTTTGTCAGGACCACAGAGGCATTGCTTAAAGGATTCTTCTCGCCGTATCTGGGCTGCTATCTTAATAACCTTACGTTTCCCATTTTCCCAGTGCCAGCCGCTCTCATTATTCCGTGGTAAATGTGTACAGGGCATTCCGAATGAAAGCTATCTGATATAAAAAAAAAAGGAGAGAAAGAATCTTGTGTGGTATACCTACCACCACCCATTTCTATGTGTGTGTGTGTGTGTGTGTGAGTGAGTGTGTCCGTGCAAACATCTGTGCATGTGTGTGTTGGAGCAGTGTAGGTGTGAGTGTGTACGTGCTCATGCGTGCATGTGTGTGAGCAGCTATTATCAGCATCACAATGTATCAAGACATTTACAATGGAGCCACAAGCCCGGATCTGAATGTTTCTTTTTTTCCCCCACTCTCTTTCTCAGCTAGTTTTCCCCGAGAGTCGACCTATTTTGGAATAGACCCAAGGTCTGGAAAATTATGAACAGGGATTGTTGTAAAGCGATTTCCCCACCCATCTGCACTGTCTTTATCGGCCGGGAGTTTTTAATTAGTTTTGAGCTGGGTGCTTCTTGATAATAGCTCACTGCATCACTGCTCGTCGGAGCATCAGGAAGGATGCACAAGATGTATTATGGTGTTTTGATTTGAGTTAGAGAGTTAAAACTAACACTGTCTCTTCTATGGGGGCTTAGGGAGAAAAGAAATGTCTGTTTTAGAGTGTGTGTGTGTGTGTGTGTGAAAGGGAAGGAGGTAGTGGTGACAACAGGGGAGGTTTGACCAGTGCTGGATTTTAATACAAACTGAAGAGTAGAGAGGATGTTATTACCATCACTTAGAACATTATCCTTTCCCATAAACCAACCAACCAGATTTTCTTTAGCTGGCTTAGCTAGAGACACCCTCAGAATGTCTGGAGAATTAAAGAACTTTTCAAATATGCTCACTGTACACTCATGGAAATTGGACTGTATTGGAAAGTCATCATTGGCCTCCCTCCAAGAACAGCAGTAGGACTCTGGATTAAAGCAGCTCTCAAGTGTCTGAACCCACAAATATTTAATTTCAGTTTTAGTTCAATCAAGAACTCAACTTTAGCAGAGGAAAATAGACAAAGTTACAACAAAGGCTTCTCTCTTAATTTTTTTCACCCTATAATTCTTATTTTATTAGCGTGATGCCCATACATTCTGCTTTGGCAAGCCAAAGAGAATTCCTATGACAACCTATAACAAAATCTTATATTATCAGAAATATTTTCCACTACATATCAAAAAGCTATATAAAAAATAACCCGGTCTAAATGTGTTATGTCTCAGAACACTAACTAAGTTAACCAATCCCAGTCCTATTAAGTGCTAATCTGGGATGTTCCTATATCAACAAAACAATGTAACAAATGAGACTGGTCTTAAGACATGTCTGGGAATTGCAAGTTTGCAATTGTAAGAATATATGTTTTATTCGAAGAAAATATTTATAAATTGGGCCATAGTTTTGTATGGTTGCTTTATAAAAAAAGTAATGCCACTGTAGTATGGTTAAATAATTATCATTGTGGGTGGGTGTGTATGTGTGTGTGTTGGGGGGGGGGGGGGGTCACCTTGAAATTCCCTTTGGATCAATGCCATTTAAGTATTTATGAATGTCATCCCTTCAGTGATGTTCAGAGTCTGAGGTAGCATTTCTCCTCTCCTCCTCTCTTGCAGACTGGCTCTCACTACAGCGTCAGGTACACCATTTAAATCCTGACAATACTGTGATCCACAAAGACATGACGAGACACAGCCACCTTTGTATTTGGGCTTGTATTCACGCTGTTGTCTGTGCCCATGTGCATGGCATGGCTCACACACAGAAGCCGAAGCACACACAAACAGCTCTCCCATTCAGACTGCAAGACTATTTTGCCCCACACAATCAAGGCTCGCTTGTTTTCTCACTATTTGCAAGCATATCCCGTTGTCCTATTTAGCCAAGGGGAGTGGGGGATCATTACAGCCAAAGTGAAACAACAATTTTCTTTTCAATCCTATTTGTAAACAGGCAGACCAACAATCTGCCATGAACAAGCGCCACAAAACATTTTTTTTATTATTATCTGCCATCAGCTGTTTTTGTTGTTTGTTTTGTTTTCTCCTCCTCGTTGGAGTCCTCATGAAGGTGTGGGCGGTTTTCGTGCCAGAGGTGCGACTGACGTGCGTCTTAATTTGACCACTCTCAATAAACAATGGGAGCCCGACACAGCGAGTGCCCATACAAAGGACTGATTTTACATTATGCAGGGACCCATTTCAGAAACAATGAACATCCTCCTCCTCCTCCTCCTGGGCGGATGACAACACAAAGTGGCTCGCTGGCTCCACCAGCTGGTCACGTCCACTCCCTCAGAGTAGGAGAGAGAGAGAGAGAGAGAGAGAGAGAATAAAAATGGGAGAGAACTGACTCACAAAGTCGTAGGATGGGTTTGCTGATATTTTTTTCTCACTGCAAATGAAAACATTTTTGCATTCATGCAGGTTACACAAAGTTGCAGAATGTATTCATGGTAGATGACACTTTTATGACTTTGTTGTACTGTGCATGCATATTAACACTGAGTATTTATCTATAACCTTATAGTATAATACTGAATAGTATATACAGTATAGTATAGAAAAATGGTGAATATGTCATTTCCTGAATATGTCATACTGAGTTTTGTCATTTCCTGGTGTACAGGTATGTTATGGTTATGTAGTAACACTATACTTCCCTGCATACTTTGGCTGATTTTAAAAGGTGTGTCTGTTGCCAAACTAGAATCCACTGTAATTATAGTCACAGTGTTTTCAGACAGGTGAGGTAATTCTTTTCCTATGCATATCATTTGTGCGTGTACATACTGTATCTATGGTGAATTAGCATATATTTATACTGTGCTTAGCCACTCTACTCTGTACTGATACTGACAATGTCCTTGCATTGACATAGACACTTTATCGCCCTATATGGTCACAGACCATCAACACATTTCTATTTCACAACTTTTCCACCACCATTTTTTTTCCCACCAACTTTGTGCTTTACATTTACATTTATGCATTTACATGTATACATTTATGCATTTAGCTTTACATGGCAAACAGTTAGAACGGTTTAACTTATCTTGTATTTTATTTTTATAGTGTGGGCGTATAGAGGCCAAGGGGGGCTCACCAAGTAATTGATAGTTACCAGATGTAAGTAGCTTTGGATAAATGCATCTGCTAAATCCTTGTAAATGTATTTAATGTAAATCGTGTATGTATTTCTTAATAGATGACAAAAGATGTTTGAAATTCCTAGAGGAGGAATTATCAAATTTGATCAACTTGAATCTTTTATTGCTCCTGTAACACTAACATGTGTTTCTTTGCAGTAAGAAAACTAAAAAAATGTGAAACAGTCAAACAGCTCCCCTGATCATCTCAAGCACATAAAACATTGCTACAGTATGTGTTTGGGAGGTAGGGAGTGTGGTGTACTTTGACCTCATTATTTTCATTTGGTAAAATGCATTGACCAGTCAAAAGTAAAATGGAACGAGTTTTTCATAAATGTAACAGAGTAAAAGTACGACTTTTCACCAAGAAATGTAGTTGAGTAAAAGTGTAAAGTCTCATCAAATATAAATACTTGAGTAAAGTACAGATACATCTATACAGTATGTTACTTAAGTACAGTATCGAATTACATCTACTTCATTACTGTCTACCACTGCTATCCATGTGTGTCCATGTCCATGTCTGTCTGTTGTAAAAATGTCAATAAAGACCGATAGTTATTTCAACTGCATTAGCAACCTGATGTACTCTTTTGAGGGTCACCTTTTATCCTACTGTAACTAAAAGAGACAAATTACAATGACAGAAAGTAACACCAGATAGGGGGAAAGACTGACCTTGTTTGATTGCTATGCCACAAATCACACAATTAATAATGGTCTAAGATTTTATTTTATTTTTGTATTAATTATTTTTCTTTTCAGTAGTAAGCTGTCTGATATCTGTTTTCAGTTACAGTTGAAATTTCATTCACTTCGGGGTTCAACTAGTGTAACCAGTGGTGAAATGACTTTGACCCAATAAATGAAACATACCATTATGGTCCATCAGCAGTTGTGACTGGATTCCTGGTGACTTGGTGATAAACATTAAAATGAGAATCTAACAGACATGCAGAGCAAACTCACCCTTGCAAGCTCACAACTCAACTTCAGAGTGCAGAAACAGTGAACACAAACCTGTGCAGAGCACAAGTGCTCACAATCTGACGCGTCTGTATAGATAAAGTAAGAATAGTAGGCGTACCTAGTCTACACTGAGCCCCTTCATTTCTCTGCCTCTCTCTCTCTCTCTGTCTGCCTTTGTGGGTGTGTGTAGTAGGGTGTACCTAATTGAAATGTCTCACTGTCCACTGAAGTATGCCTGAGTACTATGTTGTCTGGTTGGGTTTGTCTATAGTGTGTGGTAGCATGTGAGAAGGGAGGGAGACCCATCAGCTTGCCCATACAGACTCCATTATGCTTATTTAGAGTAGTTTTTTTTAGTGACACCAGAGCCCATTTACGTATGGTCCACCCTCTATTAACTACCGGATTTTGCCTGCAATCTGTTGAAATTCCGCTAGTTTTGCTGTTGAGCAAATGAAAAATGAATTGTGGTCTATGGAGATAAGGGCGCTTTCACACCACTAGTTCGATTCTTTGGTCCGCACCAGGCAATAACGTTGTTACTATGTAGCATGTAGGCCGCAGTGTGGTCTGCTTTCATACCGGCAAACGAACCAAAATTTGTCTGACGTTTCATCAATGTTTTAAGTTCATAGCTAAATTAATATATTTAGTACTGTCATAAAAAGACATTTGGTGATGGTTTTTGGATATAAAGTTTCAATAGGCCTGCGTGTTTTTCTGTGGTGTGATAATAAATTTATTTGGACTGGCTTAGGCTTAGCCAGAAGACACAGGCTCCTCAGGTGTTCCTTAGTTTTAACCCCACTTCCATCTTATCAAACACACCAAGATGCTCTGGTTAGCGTGACAGGAGCATGTGAAAGAGATTGTTTGGAGACAGCTGTAGCAGAGTTATCCTCAAACTCACACAGTAGCCCCTCACAGCAGTCCTGTCATGGTTGAAGGAGCAGTGACCTTCTCCTGGTCTGGTTTGCCTGTCCTCTATGATCGCAATACATTTTTATGTCTTTAAATGTACACAATTAAAGTGAATTGCTACTGTATACACACAGATTTCAATGTGTTTGTTAGTTTCATTTTAGATAGTGGATTAAGATTTTTTTTTCATCCAACAGAGGTTTCATTTCTGGGTTGTTGCTGTTAAAGATAGCATCTTTACAGATTACTATGATGTATTTTAAACCATATCTGACCACGCAACACCAGGGAATATTATTTTGTGAGGCTTGTAAATAAGCACTTAATCAAGGCTAACATGCCAGAACACAGCTCAGAAACACTATTAAAATGTTACACATGGTCAACCAAGAAAAGTCAGATTTTTTTTTTTTTTTGCTTTCACAAAAGAGCCAGTTTTTCAGTAACCTCTTTCTCTGGTACCTTTCCCAAAGTTAATTGGTCTGGTCTCTGGAGGTAATTCTTTTTTGACCTTTGAACATGTATTTTTATGGGAGTTATACATTCAGATGGCCATAAGGTGTGTGTGTGTGTGTGCTCGTATTTGTGTTTTGGCCCACTTCCACTATTCATCTTGATTTAGTACATTCATAGCCATATTCTTATTAAGAGGAAGGGCTTGGGGGATATGGCCATCTCTTGCATTACCTCAGACTTCTTGGCTAAAGGGCTTGTCCAGCGCTCTAAATATCAGTGTGCAAGCATGGTCAGCCATGCTTTTCGGATCAGGTGTGTCTGACACCGTTTGTCCTCTGGGATCTGATTAGTCCGTTGATTCATCGGAGGACGTGTGGACTCACCGCGGCAAGGATGCTTCTCAAGGTTTCCTTGGGATCTGGTTCTGTTAGAACCCAGGAAAATGGAGCACTGTCGTCAAGGGATTGACACTAGTCTTCCATGGGCCTTTTTAATTCATCTCCACACGTCAGCGTAACAGCCCCTCAGCTTCAGAAGCTTGTTTGTACAGGGGAGAAAGACAGACAAAGAGAGAGAGTGTTGGTCGCCCCTTGCTATATCAATGAGTAGTAGGCTAGGCTACAGGACTAGAATGACAGAGAGAGGGATTTTTCCGCACACCTTTTCAAACCGCCAGGGAAAAAACCCTCCTCACACGTCTGCACTTTTCAAGCCACGTGGCAGAGTGGTGTTCAATGCAAGATGCTAGGTCCCTCTCAATGTTTCATATTCTCAGAGAAAAGAGAATCGATGCAACTGAAAGAGACATCTGTGAGAGTTTGCATTTGATTATCCTGTTTCTTTAATATCTGTACTAGCACCAGTCTATTCTCATGGGATGACCATGCCAAGAGTAAAAAAAAAAAGTCCTCAGTTATATTGATTAAAAAAAAACACTACAATTCCTTTGAAAGCGCCATGATTGTTGCTATTTTGAGAAATAAAGAAATTAGAGGTTTTGGCTTTTGTTTAGGCCCTGAAATGCAGTATGTTGTGTCCATTGTACTCCATGAGCCTCATTCACCCACTGTTCTCACAAAGAAATTTAAACCCACTTGTGTAGTTTTCAAAACGATTTGAATTCACCAATACAGGTTTGTAAAAAAGAGTTCACAATATTGAATGAGATGAATGAAGTCCACTACTTACAGTAAGCAGCAGTATAAGAGCAAGAAACAGAGAGAAAACACTTACAGCACCTGCTACTGTTTTATGTGCCTTTTCTTTCACATTTATTTTTCTTTTATTGACACTGACATCAAACATTTCATTCAGAAGGCCAATGAAGAGCACAGTTAAGAACATTACATTACTGTATCTGCCTCCAGAGCATGTAAAACTGCTGAGTGCTGGAAGCGAAGCATTCACTCTGTGCTTCTGTCTGCCCACTGCTGTGGAGTCTGTGCCCGTGTGCCAGTCGAGAATTGGCACCAGTACAACTTTTTGTAGCTGCTGGTCCCGAAGTCAGAACCACACATTACAGTGCTGTGTTGAAGCAAGCAATGCTAATGTGATTACGCTGTATACATTAGATTTATAGCTGCCACTTCCTGATGTTTGTTAATCAAATAGTTAGCTTCATTTTCCATAATGATAATATAAATCTACATGTCTCATTAGTGTTTTCTAGGCACAACTTCTACCAGTGTGAGCCAATGCAACGTTGACATAACCACACCTTCTCAACAACAACATAAACATAAAACATTTTAAGTGTCAAATTAGCTGAAATTAGGATTTTGTATTTGGATTTAGTTTGGAAGATCACAATTATTCATCTGAAATGATAGTAAACAATAACCTACAGCCATGCTAACCTATGTAGCCTATGTTAACCTGTATGTATTTTTTGCTTTGCTGCATTAATTGAATAGTGATCTGATCTTCCATTAACTCAGTATCACTAAACACAATGTGCCAAAGCCAATGTCACAAAGATTATTATATTGTTTGTCATTACTGGAAGCATTCACAAAACATCAACATTTCTGAGTTTGAATGTTCTGAATGTTCAGTTCAAGTTCAGTTCCTCTACTAAAGTCAAGCCTGGGCACCTGATATCTGAGATCCTATCTGGACAACCCTGAGAGGATGTTCAGGGAGTATTTCCAATACTGGTTTTACACTCAAAAAAGATGGGACACTCAAATTAGAGGCCTGCACTCCCGCGGGTGTACCGCGAGACCCGCGGGACCCAATGCAAAACAGTGCAATGCGGGAATAAATTTGAAAGCTCATCGCGGGCGCGGGCAGGAGCGGGACTGCACTAAGCGGGAGCGGGCGGTAGGATGATAAACAACAGTCCCGCAAATACAATGTGTGTGTAAAATAAAATATACAAATGATTAATGTAGTGCCTAGCATACATAATTTGTGCTGAATATTTTATTTACTGTTACTAAAACCATTAAAACTTGCAGATGTAGCCTACCCAGATAGCAAACGACATTGGTTGTTGGTTGGAAAAGTTGGTATCAGACGACCGAAATTGTTGAATCAGTGTGGTGGACGGTCGAAGAGGTACACCCGCGGGAGTACAGAGCTCTGCAATAAACTTCAAAAAGTTCAGCCAATTAAGAGGCCTTTCAGTGAGATAGAAATTAAGCCAACGTCCCTCTTGCAGGA
>JAGFZM010000003.1:3055525-3089733 GCA_017657215.1 Limnothrissa miodon | reverse complement strand
TCAAATTTCACCAATGCTTAGAGCCAGCCCTGATCCATAAACACATTTGGTCTTCTGTAAGTTAACTTTAGACACCATCATAAAAATGGTATTCCTCAGTGCTTAAAGACTTTGATTCATATTGGTATATTATTGACACATGCTTCTGGCTGTATTTTCTAGCAAGCGCAGGGGCCTTAACAACATGGGGCCAGAACTTCCTAAATTTCCCCAGCTGTATGCTCCACACCATAAAGACTAAAGCACAAAACATGCAGGACACAGGCACAAAATACAGTATATCTTTCACTTCTCTGTACTGATCATTTCTACTCAGTGGTCCCATCGCATAGTCCGATGTGCATTTAATTCCAAAACAAGAATCCTTTTTCCTTCCTTCCATTATTTGTGTGTGGTTGTACTATAAAACATCATCGGTGCTCCACTCAAACTCTTCTCCCTTGGGTCTAAACAAGAAAGGCGCTTCAGTGCTGCGGTTGGACCAGAGGGAGAGAGAAAGAGGGATGGAACAAAAGAGGAAGAAGGAGAGAGAGGGAGAGAAAACATGTTTCTGTGCTCATCAGCCCGCACTGAGACTCTGCGGCACTAATTATGTAGCGCGACAGCTCTGTAAATACACCTAATGAGTTAGAGAGTGGAGGACGGGTGCCGCAACGCACCGTCTGCTACTCGTAGGGGGGCTCCGGCTGCCAAGGATGCCGCCCCTCAAAGGGCCATGCATTGGCAGCCAAGCGCGACAATTTTCTCCCTGCACTTCAAACTTTTATTCTTTTTCCCGTTTTTTCCACCAACACACTCAGCCATTTTCTTATTTTATTTCAAACACAAGCAGATGGAGAGCATCAGGGTGACAGAGGAGTATTCTGCTCTTTTTTTCCTTTTTTGACATGAGAAATGTATAACTGGTATGCCACTGCATGTGTAGGGACCTAAATATCACAAATGTTGACATCAAAACAGCCACCCGTGTGCTGTTGATTTGAAAATCAGCACAAACACGGAATCTCAGCAGGCGAGAAAGTGCCATATGTTGCCACCTTTAATGCCTCCCCTTTAATGATAATAATGAATCTATCCTGAAAAATTACTCATCACTGTCGCCTACACTTGTCTTCTTTATGACCTCTGTCAGGAGCGCATTTATGACTGCACTATAATTCTGATGCACTCTGCTCATATGCCACACTTGTACATTTGGGGAGGGAGATTCCATGGCTCATTACACGCCACCAACACTGCAGGCAATGCAGCCAGCCTCCAAGGCCGGCTGAAGACCACTGTGTTCCCACCGCAGAGCAAGAGGACTTTCTCCGAGTCAGGCTTGCTCAAGACATTATGACTTTGTAGGCAGAACATCACTGACAGACTATGCTGCACTTTCTGTTTGTGTGCAGTCTGTTTAAAAAAGATTACAGCAGTCTGTGCTGGGGAAATCTATGCAGAGCTCTGCGGATTAGGTTTGTTTGTCATCTTTGTTCATAGTTAAGGAGTAAACAATCACAGCAGGTGCGTGTCAGCCATTGCATTCATGCCTGATTACCCTCACACAGACACCATGACTGCCTCATGTGCCCTGAAACTCAGTGCAACAAGTCGAACAACCCTTGATCAACAGGAGAATTCCTCTGCCAAATAAACAAGTTGACTATCAATGACAAACGCAGTATGAAATACTGTAAAAACATTCACAGACAGGGGGTTTGAGGGCCTGGATTTGCAGGCTTATTCACCTTGGCTATGTATGACTGAGATACATATCAAATCCAGCATTGCAAATGGTAGACCAGGGGCTGTTTTAATATGACAATTCTCTCCTCATAGGTTAAGCCTCAGAAAGAACAAACTGCTGCCCCACCCCCCAAAAAGTGTGCTGCATGTTGTTTAGTTGTTTTCGCTCTTGCTTTTGACTCTTAGTAGTATTTATGATTTTTTTGTGAAAGCGCACAACTTCAGGTTAAAGTTGCCCTGACACACAAAACCATTATATGTTATAAAGGTTATATGGAATAGAATAGGATCGAATAGAAATAGTGCTGCAATTTTTAGGGTAACGTAATTGCGAACAACAGGTGTGTTGCAGATATTTACTCAGGATATAATCCAGGATGTGCCCTTCAACTGCACAAACATTATCTTGTAATAATCACACATTGGATACGAAATAGTTGTGTATCTCTTTCTCTCATAAAAACTATTGAGATAATGGAAACTTTCAGTGGTTAAACTAGAACTTATGTACAGGGCAAAAGCAGATGTGTTGTGTGCAGATTCATGGTTTGATCAGCAGCTACAATGAAGAACAAGAGATGCACGGACTGAATGCCATTTGATGTGTGATCGTTCATGCCAGTAAATGAAGAGTTAAAAGTACTCAGCATATTCTTACTGAAGTGAGAGGAATACAAGTGCCATTCCAGACACTAAGTAAAGTTTTACATTATAAGCTTTGTAACACTTCTATAAATGTACAAGTTGTAAAGGTTTATATAAACTGTACTAATGGCATCATTAATAAGGCTGTATGAATGCATCACAACCCTTTGAGAATGCCTTTGCTTTATGAATACTGGGTAGAAATTGGCACCATATTTTCTGTGGATAACACTCCATGTCAGAACAGAGAAACAGTATTAAACTGATAATATGGAGTAGTTCAAGGCTGCATTTTTGTCTGGCACATTGTGATCTTGTTAAACAAGTCCACTATGATATATGTCTATTGTCCTGTACATGTGTCTTTTATTTGGAACTGGTGAGGCCAACATTAAACCCAAACATATTAAACTGCTTTATTGCAATGTCCTATATTATTGCAATGTCCTATATACAATGTCCGATAAATGTCCCAGACCACTTTACCTTTTGTCAAATGTCATAATTTTAGCATTACATCGCATCACATTTAAAATATACACTACACCTGTGTCAATATACTATTTACTAACTTTACTAAATACATTTTATGATGCATCCATAATGTGTTTCCATATTTCTGAGTTGAAATCCCTTGAAATCATACTGTGATTTACAGGATGTGGGAAATATTAATTGTGTGATCACTGTGAAGTGATAATACAGTATCAGAAACATGTACAATAGAAGGTTCTGGTAATGTTTGTGGTAAACTAGTAAATGTGGATGAAGCAGTGAAATATTTGCATAACCTATTAAGTAGTGGTTAAACTCTTAATGTCTGAAATGTGATCTGTTAAATATTCTCTGGTGTGTTACAGCTGATTTGCATGGGATCCTGTTTTTCTGGCACTACTTGCTCATAGTTGATTTGAATTCCCTCTTCTAGTCAAACAAGACACGGCAGAGCTTTCTCCCAGTTAAGGCAAATCCTTACACACCCTACAAAGAAAGCTCTTGAATCTCAAGGAGATGTGGACTACTCGAAAAGGGCAGACTTGGTAATACATTATATTCTGAGATTTTGACTGACATTTTATTGGTTGGGTGGGTGCTTAAACAAACAAACAAACAAATCTTTTTTTATTTCTTTTCAAAATTGCAGTTGGAATGCACTAAAAACTAAAGGTACTGTGTCCCTACTTTATCGCTACTTGTGTTTCTGCTTGTTCTTGGAAGAACTTAAGATAAACTGTACACTTGTAATAATCAGTGTTCTGAAATTATAGCCTGCTCATAAATTGAGTAGGTATTGTATCACCTTAATGCCCATGGAGACTTAGTGGTAAGTAAGTACTCTTACTTCAATGAAAAACTCACTGATATATTGTGCACTCACAGGTTCTTTACGTCCATGGGTTATTTTGGCTTCAATTGTCTTATGGATTGTGGTAATTCAGCCAAGGTTAAACATAAATCTTTTCAGTCTTATTGGTAAGTTGCATTTTTTTGTCTTCTTACAACAACTCAAACAATGTTTTAATGCATTCAGTGTTTTTAAACATCCTAATTACTTCACTAAAGTACTGACATGTCATTGCATTGCAGACAAAATATTGGCTTTAATATAGGCTATTAATAAATATTTGTTGTTGTCATTCGTGATTTTAGCGCCTTATATAAAAATATCTTGGGATTGAATTAGCCTTGCATGTGGCTCATCTTAACAAATTAATGTGGGGGACTAGTTGGCAATATTGACCTAGTTATAACATTAACGGTGTGCTAAAATTCGACCACAAATGAAAGTTCAACAAGTGCTCAAATGAACCTGCAACGTGGATGGTTAAATTATGCAGTCTAAAAGCAAATAATGAGCACATTCAATTGCTTCCCTTCATTAAACAGTCAGAAGTCAAATCATATTTTTATGCATTTGCATAATAAATGTAAGAAATGCCATAATTTTGGAAAGAATAGGCAATAACCCTAGGTCTATTATTAATAATGTTCCAAATCGCAAATTTCATATTCTGAAAGACCATACACAAAAGATCGAAAAGATGATCCTTTTTATATTTGGTATGAACATACATTGCAAAGATAGACTGTATTCAAGAAACTGAATTGCTATGATTTAGTCTGATGTTCAGTGCAAAGATTTTCCATGCAAATATTTATGAATATATTGAACAAGTAGGACTCTCAGTCAAGGCTTAAATTCAAGAAATCAAGGAAGTTTATTGTCGCATGCATATAAAATGCAGTAATTAAAGTAGGTGAGGTATGCACGTACTGTAAGTAGTAAAATGTTTTGGTCCCATTGGTTCCCCGTTCACAAAGTACTATAAAGATTAAAATAAAAAAAGAAGTTTGTGCCATACCACAAAGTATGGCAGACAGCTAGAAGTTGGCAATGCAGTGGCAAACACCACCAGAGAGCCAAACCATTCCTATCTCTATAGTCGCCAGGGTTTGATTACTGTACTCTCAAATGAAATAGTCTAGCAGCCTCCTCTCTGTTCCTATGCCCCCATATGTTGTTGGACACAATCCTCTCTTCCTTTCTCTATTCCTTTTGTGCTTTACAGAATTTGTGTTGTGTTTTGGTTGAGTTTGTTTTGGGGTGAGGTGTTGGAGGGCTGTGACTACAGGGATATGTTATTGTCAGGAACTGGAAGTGTAAGTTGTGAGTGATCTGCATGGTGATCATGAGGTATGTGAGGGTGTAGAGTCAAGTTACTTATTTAGCTGTTGACTAGAAATTCTGTAGATATGCAGCATTCCTTCTGTCCTTAGTCTAATCTGTGAATGAATTGCATGGCCTTCATGTCCATCTGTGAAAATTCTGGGTTATCAGTACTGAGAGTAATCTTTTCTTTAAAAGAGAGAGTAACCTTTTCCTTAAAAAGGTTCTAAAAAGGCCACCAAAGTGCTGAAAAAGGTACAAATTCATTGAAAGTAAAAGGTTTCTTTTTTTTTTTTTTTTACAATTTTTCTTTTTTTTACAAAAGTATCAACACTGGCTCTGTTGCTAAGGTTAAATTCAGTGAAAACCTAGATGGGAGTGGTTTTCTGATATGCCTTGCTTACTGCTTAAACGTGCTGAAACACAGACCCTTCATTTAATCACTAAAACGTTTAACACACAAATTTAGTTTGACAAAGTCTACAAACGTCAAACATTGTTGTGTGAGATACAATCTAGCCCTGCTGTTTGATATCACTGAGTGCTATATCTGTAGGAAAAGTAACAAAAACATTTGTTGCAACATACAAAAAATAAGGTAGTGTACCACAGAAACTCACATACTGTAATGTTTGTTATCAGTGTATGTGTCACGCCCTGTCCGTCTTGTTCGATGTCACGCCCTGTCCGTCTTGTTCCCTGTCACTCCCTGGTCTCTTGTTCCCTGTCACTTCCTGCAGTCCGTTCCAAATCGCACACTTCTCAAAGTACACTCCCTTTCATACACTATGAACACTGCGCACTACAGGAAAAGTGTATGAATTTTCAACATGATAGTGTTGTTCCAAATGGAATACTTTTCAGCAGACTTACCAGAAATGACGTTAGTCACGTTGACCATGGAAGTTCGCATAATCACGCTGCCTGACAAAATATCATCTGCTTTTTAAAATTTACAGTTGCGACAACTTAACATAATACATAAAACTTTCATCTGTGTGGAGCTGCAATCACCACATTTGTCACAACACTCTTTTAACGCCATTCTCGGAGTTTTGAAAAAAGGAGGTGCCCCTCCTCTTCACTACGTAGCGAAAATGGCGTCCAGTGAGTGCGAGAAGTGTCCATCGTTGCACACTCCAGATTTTGACCGTTAGAAGTGCACCATCCGGGTACTTGCAGCGCACTCCATTTTTGCTACTACACAAGTGGAAACACACTACGCCCTCAAACTAAGCATTCGAAGTGCTGAAGTGTGCGATTTGGAACGGACTGCTGGTCTCTTGTTCCCTGTCACTTCCTGGTCTTGTCTTGCCATGTGCTCTTTTGTTTATCTCTGCTGTGTTCCTGGCTCCGCCCCTCACCTGCTCCTTGTCTCCTTCCCTTGTTATTAGTCTAGTCATTTCCTACTTAGTTTCAGCTGTGTCTTGTCTCCTTGTTTGGCCCTATGTATTTAAACCTCTGCTTCTGTTCAGTCCTTTGTCTGTCATTGTCACCACTACTCTGTGTACTCTGTGTATTCTGTGTCGCACTTCCCTGGTTCCGTGTCTTCCCTGTGTAAGTTTGCCATTTCTTAAAATAAATCGTGTCATGGTTAAAATCTGCTTGCGCCTGGGTCTCAATCGTTAAACCTGTGACCGTATGATGTTTCAAATTTTCAGATTATTTTTTCTACAGAGAGCACTCGATGACCTCAAACAAGTCTATTGATAGCGCACAAATCAATGTCCACTTTAACTGGTGGAAAGCAGGGCCGTGCAAAGACCTGTTGAGGGGCATGTGCTGAAATAAAAAAAAAAAGGGCACCCCCCCAACCCCAAAACAATAACACACAATAATATTCTTATATTATTTGACAGAGGCATTAAAAGACCACTTAAATTATAAATCAAAATTATGTTTTATGATAGCTTGGCATTATACAGTGCCAATTCATCTTATAGTCTACATCTAATATATTTTACCTAGCTGACAAGCAGTGTTGGGCAAGCTACTCAGAAAATTTAGTTAGCCTACCAAAGCTACCAGTTACTCCACATCAGAGACCAAAGCTACCTGAAGACCAAATGTAGCAAGCTAAGTTACAAAAAAGTAGATTAACTACACATGAGCTACTCTGTACAAAAGGCCTATAATAAATTATCCAACATTCTAAGATTATATTATTGATTAAACTAACAGCTTTCTCAATAGCTATACAATGGTAGCCTAACTGATAAGTGTAGCCTACTGATATGACTGTTTACTGTAATGTCACCAAAGATCTTTCCGAACACAAGATAAAGCATTCTTGGTAGGGGTGGGCAATATAGACGATATATACCGTATGCAATATGCATTTGGCCAATGATAGAGATTTTGGGTCATATCATGATAGGCTCATTGCGTCTTCACAACCATGTGAAAAAATGTTGGCCTGTAGCTTCACCTTATTGATAGCACCTTTTCATTCTTACAACGAAACTGTGTAAGAGCCTATAAATTGAACAGCTACTGCCTGACACAAATTCAGCTTACCAGTTTCCTTCTGTGTGAATTTGAGAGTCCAATATAAACACCTCCGAACGATGACTAAACAACTGTTGTACATATTGACTTTATGCTATGGTAACCATTAAGAAACTGTTATGCTGTAAGTTACATATCAAAGTATACCATGATATATAGGTTATCATCTACCGTCTATGGTTCAAAATATATCAATATACATTTTAGGCTATATCGCCCACCTCTAATTCTTGGCTTCGTCAGTGTAATCAAACGGATTCTTTTCCGGTCTCCTATTACGGACGTCATGTAGTTATGTAGTCATGTAGACGTAGTTATAACATGAACAAATTCTCTTAAAAATAAGTTAGGCAATATAAACAATTTTGAATATTGTTGTGAACAAACTTGAGAAGTAAATGTTCATTTTAGCTGACGGCAAAAAATGGATGCTACTCCAAAATGTAGTTTAACTAGTAGCCTTGCTACTTCGCTGCCCAACACTGCTGGATCACTTGGTTACTTTGAGTCAAACTCAAATGCAGGACACCGCGGGTTTTTGAACAGCAAATGTGTGCAATTTGCCCAAACGACAACACATTATGTCAACATCAATACTAGTGTTTATTTCATAAAGACAACTTGGACTTATTCCAACATTATATTTTACCGTTACAAGACGAAGACGTTCATCTGCTTCTGTGTGCTGAAGCTCGCGGCGCCCAGGGGGCGCAGTTGTGAAGTTTGACTGACAGTTTGAATGGTTCTAAGAGATACGCTTTTTAATTCCTGTAATTGGTTAAATTTTTGTTAAAATGCAAACAGACGAAAAAGGTTACCAATAGCAATGATTAAAAAAAAAAAAAAAAACTCCCTTAAAAAGGGCATGTGCTCTGTACAGGATGAGACCTATGTGTGCACGTGCCTGGTGGAAAGTGTGAACTTCACAGGAAGGTGAACACAATTTCCTCTTTATCCTCCAAGAGGTGATGCACAGGAAATTGTCCAATCAGACAGATTTAACAAGTTTTACGCTGAAAGTAAGTCAAGTTTCTACAGCTTAAATATATAAATCCTGAGTCAACTTTTAATGAACACAAATGAGGACTTGAGCCTAGACATTCAAATTAAGCTATGTCAGTCACATGCACTTTGCTTTGCTGCTTTTGTTGGCCAATTAGTTTGAAACATTGGTGGTTCTGATGGGGTTCAAAGTGCAATCACTAGTCCTAATTTCAACAGGTCGAGTCACTGCGATCCATTGTTGAAAACATTCTTGTCCCTACTGTGAAAAGCCTTCTGACACAAGCATTATTTGCATAATTATGGAGTTTATGCCAACTACAATTAGTTTAGGATGAGAATATTCATGGCTGTTCATATTTAATAAATAAATAATTAACAGTGATTATTCAAAATGTTTTAATGAATCATTTATCTATTAATTTACCTGTGCATCTCATGGTGACAGAGAAGCCTCCCCTCCTGGTTCTACACACAAATAATTAATGACCGATCATAATGAATAAAACTAATTAAAAACAGGAAGTGATTCCAGCTGTCCTAATTGTCAGTCTCTGCATGAGTTACAAAGAGGAACCAACAGTGGTGAAGTGCCTTCTGCACTGATCAGGTTTTGACAGTGCCATCTCAGTAACACCTTTTTGAACCCATACAGACCCGTATTCATAAAGAAACACACACAAACACAAAGAAACATTATTCTATATTCTAATGAATTCATCAAGTCCTTCAACTTATATCATAAATTTTCATAACTTTCTATTCTCACAACTGTACTTTTTAAGAATATCATGTAAACCTTTAAAATCTTCGGATAGAAATATATAAAAAAACCAATGCTCTCCCCAATCCTTAAAAATGCTGACAGGGAACGCAAGGCGCTTGAATCCCTAGAAAGGGATATATTTCCCAATGATGACGGCTTTGCAGAAAGTTATTCTGCATTTATTAAAGATGTCTGACATGACAATGAAACATTGATTTCCTTGTAAATTGAATATTAAGATATACAAGTTTCCATGAAAAAACTAGTTAATAGATAAACAGCTGACGACAACATTCTATATTATGTATTAATTAGTGATATGCAGGTAAAAAAAATAATTTGCACCTAGGTTACATCTTTCCGTAATTAAATACATCTTTTAGGCTACGTATTGTAAAATAAATTACAAAAGTTATGTTACCTTACCAGATCTTCTTGACACCATAATGACATTTGCGGACAATGTTTTTCTGTGATACAAAAACAAGACGCCTGCAATCAGTAATATTTTTCTTCTGGGTTTTGTGTTTGTTGTTTGAAGCTAAAGATGAAATCTGGCGAGGAATGGAGGCAATAAAGGGGGGGAGCATAGACAGGCCAATCCCTTCCAAATGTGGGGTGGACGCATGTCCAGAGGGATACTTCACCTTTCATTTAAAAAGTGGAATAGCAAATATACTGGGACCAAGAATTTGCTTTGAGGATAACATGTGAGTAAATGCCAACACTATTCAAATTAAAACACAAACATAAAATTGACTTTATTTGAAATCTCTAATTAATCTATCTGTAATGCTTTGCATTAATAGTATCCTATGTTTATATAGGCTATACATTTAGATAACAGCTTTAATAAATGTTGGAATTGTGAGCAATAATGACCACCATTGTTACTAAGGAAACTAAGTTCTAGAATATAGCAACTGAACAGGTCTCTTTAAAACTCAGCCACACACTTTTGTAAATGCACTTATTCCCTACATACATGAGTTGCAACCGATAAACAGAATAACAGCCTCTGAGGAGTGGTGTTAAAAAGAATGAACATGGCGGAGGAAAATTCCCTTCGCATTCTGCATCCTGAGGTTGTTTGCAAATGCCACTGCAATGGAACAATTTATTACAACATTCTTCCAGTTGATGTCTAAAACTGTCCATCATAAAGGCACATCATATAGGGAAGAACCAAATGTGATATCATAGATCCACACCTTTTTTAACCAAGATTATTAGGCACTAATCATGTGTTAAATCCAGAAGATGGCAGTACAAACTAACCCTCTGCCATGTACTGCCCCATGTAATTTCACTGGCCCAGGTTCATACTGTATCAAACAATTTCCCATCACTTTTCCACACTTATTATTTGATTACAAGCTTGATTTCATACTGCATTTGACAGGTTAATGAGCGGGGTTGCCAATAACATTGGCAGAGGGATTAATATAGCCTTGTTGAAAGGTGAGTGGTTGCTATCTCCCAAAGATTGGCATGGCCATGACTTTCTGGATACAACTACATGTCACTGAAGATGTGACATGATGACAGGTAAACACATAATATTGACTTGTTCTATTTGCCAACAGGTGACACTGGGGAAGTTTTAAACACAGACAGATTTGACATGTATGATGGAAGTAAGTTTCTCGACGGCAGATGTATGTGTGTTTGTGTGTGCATGGCAGTGTGTGTGTGAGTATGCTCAGTGTGTATCAGGTTGTGTTTGCTGATAACCTTCTGGATTTCAGAGGTGGAGCTTCTGGCTGGGTTCCTGGAGGGGATCTCATTAAACACTATTGTTCTGGTGGTCTCATATGATGAACCTGCTGCACTGTGAGTATCTTATCTGAAATAGTTAAAGGAGTCATAGAATGCCAAACCCCATTTACCTTCCTATTGTTGAATTAAGGTAGCTTAAGGTATCCAATGGACTATAGCAAAACTTCAACACCATCTACCGCCTAGTTCTACATGTAAATTTCAAACTAGATTTCACTGCACTGAAACCGGCCAATCTGAAAAGAGGTGCGATGACACGTAATATCGCTAAGATACACCTCCTATATTTGCATGGTCCAACCAAAGATCGATTAGAAACGTCTCTGGTCCAGTCTCCTGTTGGTTCATGAATTTCCCGGGAGTGGCGGGAAATATGAATGTTTTCGTTCTAAGCCTTTTAAATGAGCCTGTAAACAACACGCTAGCAGTAGTCCTGGGTTCAGTGGCGTAGCGTAGTTGCGCAAGGCCCCGGTGCAAGCCTCGACCCATCCCTGTGCGAGAAACATAAATCCACTTCCCATAGGGCCTACCTCTACAGCCCAAAAACAAAAAGGACACACAATCACTATTATAACCATGCACAGTAACAACTAGTATTTCAACACACACACCGACCGACCATAGAGGGAAAGAAGAACGCACACCAATCATTATTACAATGGACAGCGACTATTTGCATAACCTGCACATAGTCTACGATCAAAAAAAGAACGCATACAAATCCATTCATCCTCCATCTTCCATTACAGAATTACTCTCATGAAAAACAGCCAGGAAACATGATGGTTCTAGAGTTTTGAAAAGTTTTCACCAAAAATTGAGAGAAGTGTCAATGACCTAATATCAAAATAACAAAAAAACAAATGACATTCTAATTGAAATGTCAAAAAGAATCCCCAGCTGACAAACAGTCTCCTGGACTATATCGAAATAAAGATGGCCTCTCACGATTTCCATACCACGTTCCTTTGCAGGCAGCACAACAAAAGCCTCATCAAAGAGCAAACAGACACATACATGATGGCACTGCGGCCATTTAACCACAACCTGATAAGCCGATCAGTTGCCGTAATAAGCAAAAAAAACCCTTGCACTCACCCTTCAGAAGTGAACTTTGCGTGCCTTCTGCTCAGCAAACCCGTTCACTATTGTGGTGATAGCATGGTGGTGTGGTGGTAGCATTACCATCCAAGTCTGAGTGCTGGATGATGTTAGCACTGTCAATCAGTGGATCTGAACTTGACAACGACTTTAAAAATACGTCTAATTTAGCTGATTTCAAATTCCTTACATCCAATTCTTTCTTCTGCTTACATGTTTGAGCGGCACTTTTGGGCTTCTTGTACATTTTTGTTGACTTTCCACAACTTTATTAAGAGTAGTAGGCCGTTACCTGTTTTCATTTACTAACATGTGTAGATGATCAGAAATGACGTAAAAATGTTATGATTGGACAGAAATATTTCCCAGCAGGGCATGTTGCAACATCTTGTAAGTTGACGATGAAATAATCAATAATGTTATTAGTTGTTATTAATTATTTTGATTCTAACATCGAAATGTCATTAGTAAGATCTAATTCACAAGAAAAGTAGGAGAAAATTCACAAGAATTGGAGAAATGGGTGTCACCATGACCATGTTGTAGGAGATAGTGAGGCACATAAATAGCACTCTATTCACTTCTACACGTAGGTTTAGCAGCAGAGTATGCGTAGTTAATTTCAACAGTTGGGAGTAGAAGAGGGGGGGCTAATTACGATTTATGTAGGGGCCCCTCTAACAAGACAAGGCCCTGGTGCGCCGCACTGTTGGACGCTATGCCCCTGCCTGGGTCACTTTCAGACGAACACATTTGCACATGCTATTATTGAGCCTCAAAGAACAGTTTCTGATGGTCTAAGAACCTGTTCTATGATTCCTTTAACAATGTGAGAGGGTCCTTTAAAAACACTATTTTTTTTTCCTATAATGTATCATTCTAAATCTTGTCTTTCAGAAATTCTGTAAAAAGTGTATGTTCAGCATAGGTACCTTTATGTCTTACCCTTTTTCCTCTACTCTATTCTCAGCCTGACAAATCAAGTTCGTGAGCTGTTTTCTAGTCTGGGAAGTACTGAGATTCTGACACTCTCCTCAAGAGATAGCTGGGTGTTTGCAGGAGCTCGAGGAATCATTGGGAAAAGCCCTTTTGAACGGGTACATTTGGATGATTTGTAACACTTTACTTGACTGAAGAATACACAAAGTGCTCACAAACTATTCATGACTGTTAAATAACATTTATAGTGACATTTAAAACAGACTTCATTAGATGTTCTTGGAATATTTAGGTGTGAGATGATCAAGTGACTTGTTTTATTTATTCCTCTATAAGAACGTTGAGAATTTATTTTGAAAAGCTATTGCTGTTCTGTCGTCCACACTACTGAAAAGTTGGAAAGGAAAGCTGAGTCATGTCTTATGAAACAGTCATGAATTCTCTGTAAGCAATTTATGTCAGCTACTATGAATTTTAACAAATTATTATTATTATTATAAGGAGAGAAAATCTTTCTTAAAGCTTTTGATTGCACAGCGAAACCAATGTTGACAAATACAACCTTTAAACAGCGTTTAAAAGTGCTTCACATTAAAATCATGCTGGCCTCTGTGTGTGTATGTTTTTGAATTCATTTTTTACCTTCTTTGTTTTTCCTTTAGACAGTGAAGAATGACAAGAATTCAAACCTATACGGGGGGTGGCCGGCACCAGCACACCTAGCAGGTTGCTTTCCAGTAAACCCCTACAAAAAACACCTTAAAGGCCGGGTTCAATGAGTAGTGAGTTTGCGCTAATTTCTTGTTGGTAATAAACATTTAAATAGTTATCCATTGTTTTTAATGATGATGGGTATCACAAAGAAAAAAACATTATGAAAAAGTGGGTGTTTTTTAACTGCAATTTCTGATGATTCTAATTTCCCACCAACGTTCCATTGCGTCACGTTGGGTATAGACCGACTAAAGCTGGCCACCGCGAGCATAGAAATGGCCAGTGAACCCGGAACTTCCAACCAGGAAGTGGTTCCAAGGCTCCCGTTTTGCCATTGACTTTTCCATAAAATCGCGTTTTAAAAGCGTTTAAAGTCCCGACTCATTCTATCCAGCTACGGGGTAGGTGATGACCGTGTAACCTTCCGTTCAGAGTGAAATAACTAAAGAAAAGGCTAAAAAAAGGCAAAGGTACAAGACTGTACATATTTTTACCCCCGACTTTAGAAACTACATATCCCAGAAGCCAGTACTTACCCTATCCCAAAGACGATTGCACCCAACGTTCTTTTTGAATCTCCTGGAGTTGACGACAGCCATGCGATGTTGCTCTTGCAATCGAATAGCTAAATTTTGGTGTATTTCCTCAGTAGTTTGTGTAAATAGTGTTGTAATATTGTATATATCTTCAGATTTGCATCAATCAAGTTTTAGATCCGTTTTTTTAACCGAAAGCATGGTACAGTATTTAGTACCCGACTGCAACCACCGCTTTGGTGTCCACCATTGCAGTTTCCACCGGTTCCCTACAAATGCCTCTGTCAAGCTCCCCTGAATAAAGAATTGATAATGACGGGTACAATAAAGTATTTATCAGGATTTGTGGTAATTTCCATTTGTTATAGATTGCACCACAACAACTGAATTTACTGTTTTTAATTAGCCAACTGCCATTTACCATGTTACATACCCTTCATATCACCAGATACAGAGAAAAACTAATGTAATCCAGCAAGGTAAGAAAATGAGCATATTAAATTTATAAATCTTAGGGAAATGGAAATGACATGGTAAGGATGCCTAGTTGAAATTAGGTTAGGCTTAAGGGTCGTGTCAAACGAGCAGTAAAACGAGCAAAACCATGGTTGTGAGGTAGGCTACGGTGACATTCGTGAACTTGTTTGCTTTCCCGGGCTTCAACAAACACATCCATGGCAACGTACTTGTCCACGAATCAGATGTGTTGTTGGGATTGTGGGATTGCTCAGGATTATGGGTACTGAAGTACTTCTAAGGGAAATCGCAGAAAAAAGACGTTTTTACTGAAACAAAATGGAGATCACATTACATTTTGGCGTCTAGTTGAGCACAACCAATCGTTTTGTTATGCCGTAGCTAGTTAGACGTCTTCCTTCCGTAATTCGGATAGCGTGGGTTGTAATCTAAATGTCAATGGGAAAAACTAATGGGAAAATCACTTCCGGAACCTCACCGGCAAACTCTATTGAAACTAATGAGTTTGAAACAAGTGACAAGGGAAGTTTCACAGTAATATAGCACAGACAATAGGTACATATCTATACATCTACATATCTATCCACATATAGCGGTGTTTATGACAATCAATCACGAAACGTAGTTATCAATATCACGCTGATAACACATTTTGAAGACATTGCCAGCCTCTGCAGGGTCAACGTTTGCAAAGCATACTGTACAGTCTCAGGACTCGGCTAAGATTTTACAGCTAGGCTACCATCAAAACGTAGAAGTACTCAGATACCAAAATTTATCAAAATTACATTGTGAAAACATTGTCAGTTGAGCGGTTGCATTATCTCCCTTTTGCGTTGTGTAATAAACACATGCAGTCATTACTCCTTTTGGCTCCAAGCCATTTATTAGTGATCTCACAGCTTCGTGGATAACTTTAGTTCCAAAGTAGCGTGAAAAGTAGATACCACAGACTGGTAATTGTTTCTTTTAAAATAAGAGAATATAAACACATGTACCTAAACAACAGGATTTATAAATGTCTCACGGCTTCGTGGGTACTTCCCAAGTAGCTAAACAGAAAGATGACGTCTCTTTCACTTCCACGGTTTAGCCTACATCAATGCCGTAGTTAGCTGGTCTACCAGATTAGCAATAACAACATTATACCAAACAGCAAATGATAAAACGTGACGAAAGCATCTCATTAAATACGAACACTCCACTTGCACAAAACTCTTTGTAAAATGAATAACTTTGTAATAACAATAGTTATTCAACTATTTAGGTGGAGCTCATTGTAGGTTAGCCTACTTCAATTTACCACAGGCTATAGACTGGTTCATATCAGAGAAAATATTTTTATCTAGTCAGTAGTGGACGTAGCCTACATTGAACAAATAAATCAGCTTCCATATAACTAATGGCAAGTGGAATATTTAACCCATGACACCAGTTTACTCCGCAGACAATAACATTTGCAACAATTGGGTAAGAAGTGAACATTTTGGTGATGGTAGGCTACCTTCAATGCTTGTCGCAATTCTCCACTCGTTCTCATCTGTCCACGCATTTAACTGGCTTTGACGGCCACAAATTCTTGCCAATTCCTCATTTAGACGCTCATGTTGGACTGTTTAAAAGTTGTATGGCTGTGGGCCATCATATGAGATGTTGCAGGTTCTTGAAACCTCTTCCCCACCCCAGTTGCTTGCCACTGTTTAGTGTCACTTTCCTCCAAGTATACCCAACGTTACGTCATCACCGAATTCGAATGAAAAACTCCGGTATCACCAAAAAAAATTAAAAAAAGGAACTTTTCAACTAATTTACAGACATTTCAAAATTGAAATACATATATTGAGAGTTTTATGTACCTATTGATCCACAGTAGTGGTCAACCTTGCATAGACACTTTAACATGACCTTAACATGACACTATGGGTCAATCAGTCCAGGACACTGTAAGAAAGACAACAACAGTGATGCAATAATCATTAATGATCAGTGTTCAATGTATTTAGAATTTTTTTTTGTATTTTCTACTCTGTATTAAAATATCACCTACAAAATGATCTGATTAAAATGACTTTCTTTTGAACACACTGCTCTGGAGGTCCTGTGTGACAGATAATGTGAATAGAAACAAGAAAGCATAAGAAAGTCGGTGTAACTGCCATGCCGATCTAAACAAAGAGAGTCCGTCACTTTCAAGAACCCGTCCAAAACACATGGATGCTGTGGAAATTCCCCCCTCCCCTTCTATGACATCACCATCCAGGGGACTGCGTGTCCAATCAGTGACAGCTGCTCCGAGAAGCCAGACCCTTGGAGCCTGGGCAGAGACTCCCTGACAGAAATGACAGCTCTGCTTCCAGACACAGCACAGTGGTGTAGCATTGCAGGGAAGGTAAAACAGTAGTGGTGGGCGGTGAAGGGGGTGACATCCCCCACCTCCTGTCATTGGGCGCCTTTGGGCCTCACAGTTGATCAGTGACTCAATGACTTTGTGTGCTGGCAAGTGTCCCCGTGGCCTAGCACTACAGGCCAACCTTTTGGCTTCCTGCTCTGTCACTATCAATTAGCATAATCTTGCTGGTGCCTGTAAGTCCTTTAAGGGAAGAGAGCACAAGCTAGCAACAGGTGTGGAGTGCTTTCTTACTTGGATAGGTGATTTTGCCCTACAACCACTCTGACACACCACTCTCCACTCGCTTTCTTCTGGTTTTATTTCATTTTTTTGTTCTTTTTTTTTCTCCATCTTCTTTTTCTATTTCTATCTGTGTATCTCTCCATTTTTTCAGCAATACACAGAGCCCTTCAGTGGCTGGTCTTAGACACACGCACTGACCCAGCACCATGTCAGTCTTTGGGACGCTGCGCTTCTCCGCCTGTGAGATGACCTCGTCATAGTTCAGGTGCTCCAGTGTCTTCAGGGGACAGTGCTGCACTTGTCACCCCGAGGACCCTCTCTCTTTCTCTCTCTCACTCTCTCTTTCTCTCTCTCTCAGCTCGTCTTGTTTATAAATATCTCTCTGAGTGAAGCCCCCTCTGGACTATCTCACTGCTGTCAAGGTGCCAGGGAGTGTGAGAGGGATCTTTTTTTTTCTACCCTTCCCTTCTCCGCTCTCCCACCAGCAGCCCTCTGCGCTCCCACCCCCCTCCCCTCTGGCTAACCAGACTGGACAGAGTGAGGATCTGGCCGAGCCTTGGGAACAGCACTGGGGCTTCAGGGAAAACTCTGGAAAGCGGGACCCAGCGGAAGGGAGGAACGAAGGAGGGAAGAGAGGACACCTGACGGTGTGACAGGACGCAGACAGAGTGCTGTGTGCCACAGAGCATGGGGGCGTCTTATGGAAAGAAAGTAAGTAAGTGGGTTGCCTGGTTGCTATGACATGTTGCCATAAAGTTGGAGTTGTCTTTTGGTTGCCCTGAGTTTTATAGCAATTAGGTTTAAGATATTAAGCTTTGTATTAAGATAGAAGGGTTAAGAAAACAGGCCATTTTTTGTCTTGATTGTCCGTCAGAGTGGTTTAGAAGTCCATTTTGGCTTGTCATTACCCCAAGCAGTCCTGTTTCATTCGTAGAGAACAAAGAGTGATTGCACTCTGTTACTAGAGGTGGTTTGTTTATTTTTGACAACAACATAACAAGAGTTCTCACCATTTATTGTTGTTATTGTTGTCAAAGACCACCATTAAATGGTGTTATCGTTTCTTTATATTTTTTTTCCCGACGCACGAAAACCTATACGAGCTGAGCTTAGACCGAGAGAGACGACAAGGAGAGAGTAAATTCTTCGGATGACTGAGGCTTTCTCATTAACCAGTGAACTCATTGCTGGACCTTAAATATTCCAGCCGTGTCCTACAGGGCACACAAGTGGCTATGAGCGCAAATATTTGAGCAATGGGGAGGGACGTGGCTCTGGAGGGGGTGTGTGCCGAACAGTGCTCTGGGAGTGACAGCTGGCCCTCAAGCCCACACTTGGATTATGAGAGACCCAACCCAGCATCTACCGAATTGTTTGAGATTGCATGTGGGGAACACATGTGTGTCTGTGAGTGTATATGATTCATATCAGAGGCAGTCTGTGGTGGCCACGGCATCAGCTCGGGGCTGCGTTCAGTCAGTTGGCTGTGCATGGGCTTACTCCATAAGCCTGAGAGCACCTGGCCACGGCAGTCAATCCCCCAGCCAAGCCCTTCACTCTTTTTTGCCCGAGTTTGACCTAGTGACCTGGTAGATCTGCTTAAAGTTTCCTACTTGTCACCTTCTCTTGTCTTTCTGCCCTCAGTGCAACCTCAGTCTTTGCACTAAGACCCTCCCCCCTCTCTCTCTATCTATGCATAAGTGTCCGCTTGTGTGTGTGTGTGCTTGCTTGCAGCTCTCTCGCCTCTGTTTTGCCTCCACGATAAGATTACTGTGAGCCAAGGCGTGTGTGCGGGGGTTAGGGACGGCGGGGGTTAACGGACAGGCATGCCTTCAAGCGTTTCAGTATTCCACTGCAGGGCCAAGGCAGCATCAGGGCAAGAGGAGAGCCAAGCAGCCAGCCAGGGCTCTTGGAGAGCCGCTGGAAATGTCAGCGCGCGTCAGAGCTGTAATTTCATCCAGGGTGCCAGCTTCCGGGCTTGTTTGGCACCAGCTGAATGCCCCTGACCAGACCTCAGAGTGTTGGTGCCGCCACACATAGCACAACAACTGCCTTTCACCCACGCAAAAGGCCCGGGCCTGGCAAGGGAAGCAAATGGAGAGAGAGGCCATTAGACGCAAGCTTTGTGCTGTCTTCTGTTTCACACATGAGTCAATGTGTATGTGTGTGTCCACACTATGAGAATTATCAACTGAGGAAAATTTTATGCCTAAATATTGTGGTGTCAAAATGTGTGTTCGCACACGAACAAACTGAATGAATGCAAATATTTGTGTGTGTGTGGTGTGTGTGTATGTGTGTGTGTGTTTTTGTGTGTCTGTGATATTAAAAGCACTGTACATATGCATGTGTATTTACATGTGCCCAGAATTAAGGATAGCTCTAATCTTGAATAAACGCAGTTACCTCCGAAGGGTCTTCTCATATTTCATATAAAGTGAATTGATCACATGCATCAGGCCATGCAGGCAGGCTTGCTGATGAAAACTCATTTCCTCCTAGGTTGCCTCTCAGGCCTAAGCTAAATTGCTAGGCTCGTTTAACATGCGTTTCTCAACTGCAGCCAGGCTCCGGCAGATGTGAGGAAGCTGCTCCAGATCACTATAGGGACTAATGGGTGTAATGGTGGGGAATTTGAATGCGCCGGATCCCTAACGAGAGTGCCTTGGTGTCGGAGCGCGCTGCGCGGCATTCAGGGCTCATGCCTGCTGCTTCGCCCGCATGCTCACAAAGCCCATGCCGTTCTCATGTGATTGCCTGGCGCTAAATGCAACGCAGGCCGGCGTTTTAAGTCCTCCTGTGCCAGAGACCTGTTGAGGGGGATTAAGGCAATCATAGAAAATCCTTTCTAAATTATCCAACGGTCAAGCTAAAAATAATTACTACCTTTTGGTAGCAACTGAACTTGTGAAGCATGAAAATGAAAATGTTACAATGCCATCTCAGGACAAAGGATTTGTGGTAGATAGTCATTAGTCAGAGAGTTGTTTTGCACAGCATTCCCTGAGAAACTGCATAGAGAAGCTCAAATCATGCATAGCTATATCACAGCTTGACAGTCTAAGAAAGATTGAAAAGCATTTTCTAATATAGTTCATAAAGTATAAGCATGCTGCTTCTAATGCTCCACACTGATAATGGCAACCTTGACAAACTGAGAGCGATAGAATGACTGTTTACATAATGCAAACAATAAAATTTTTCTAGTCAACATTTTCTAATACACTTGCTGCTAATGGTCTAGTGTTTAATGTATTCATAAAGTGCTGTTTTTAATCATTTTGCACTAATACTCTTAAACACGGGGTCTTATCTAGCTACCAAAGGCCACTGTTATATGCATTTGCTTTTGTGGTGCTCAAAGTAATCATAACAACTAAAATGCTCATTTCACCCTGAGAACAGCTAGGAGTAGAGAAAATCGATGTAATTTCGGCCATCCCTCTACAGTAAATGGAATGCTATCCCATGTTATAATTTGTTTAGACGTTTCAGACAAATACAAAGCATGCAATGATGGTGATTTCATTGTCTGGCATTTTTGAAATAGCTGGGGTCTATTTTCAGAGGCTGGGGGCTTGTGCCAGCTACTGTGTGAATAAATAAGAGGGTGTCTGTCTTCAGCAACCCGCCTCCCAACCTCATTCATCTACTCTGTGGGCACTGGGGCATGAGGAACTTTCCATCAGTCTGTGTGTGTGTGTGTGTGTGTGTGTGTGTGTGTGTGTGTGTGTGTGTGTGTGTGAAAAAGAGAGAGAAAATGATTGAGTGAAAAAGTGTCAATCACTAAAATCTATAACTTGATATGTGTATGCAAATACACAAAACTTTTGGCTTTGTTCCAAGTCTTTACTAAATCAAAGTGTAATATGAGATGAGTATCCAGAATCATTTGATCTAAAACACTGAAAAACAGTCGAGCCTGTTAGCACAAAAACTGGGCCGTGTGCTAACCATTCAACCTTAACCAAAGCCAACATCTAAGACATTCAGAGCTCACTAGCCCTAACCTCTGGGGTGTATTGGAATGGCGGTACCTTCACAGAAATCCCTTAAGCTTTCCTCCACCTTAGAAGATCAAAAGAGTCTTTTTTTCTAGTCACACACTAAAAATGCATTGAAACCATTTCAAACTTGAGTACATGAAATTACTGATCCTAGGTACTAAGACAACATGCCATAAAATCTGACATGCACAGCAACAACTCTTTCGTGTCTAGTCTTCTTTGGTGCCATGTCAAAACATCAGATCTAAATCCCTGGATGCAGAAGCACGCAGTAGCATCCTGCGTACTCTTTTAGCTGTTAGCTATTAGCATTATCTTTGATGTCATTCAGAGTGACTGGGCCTGTATATAACACTGGAGAACCTACTGAATGAACAGCAGCAGCTGCAGTTTACCCTAGCGTACGTATCACTTCAGTATAGAAAGCATTATGAGACCTCCCTCTCTCTCTCTCTCTCTCACTCACTTGAGGAAGGAGACAGCTCGTTTCTGGGAGCACCTGGCCATGAGCTGTGTGGAAAGAGGCACAGATGGCACGTAAACCTGTTCTCCCTCCAGTGTTACAACCCTGTGCTCTGCTCACTCTCATCCTTCCTGAGAGTGCTTCGGAAACCTGCAGGGAGCTGTAGGTTTTTTTTTTCTTACCAAGACCTGTGTTTGTGTCAGTGTGTTCTTGCAAGTGCAAATAGGATACAATGTTCTCTAGCACACCCCTCCATTTCCATGTGAACACCTGCCTGCTGAGACATTTAACATAGCAAACTTCAAATGTTAATTGCCCATGTCTATTATTTAGTGATAGCACAGCTGAGGGAACAGCAACGAATGCAAAGGTAGACTACTTCACACTCAGTCAAGCTGATGTTTTGTTTACATAAAGGTTAGGTAATAAACCCAGAACTCCTACAATGGTTGACATTTTCCAAGGCTTTGAATATGAAGTTCCCGAGCAATGCCTTTCTGAATAATGTTTGTGCTGGCGTACAAATATATACAATAGAAAATGTCATTTTTTATCTGCTTTTTAAAGAAAAAACAAAATGTTTCATTTCATTTCTAATAACCCTGTGGATGATCAGATTAGAGCCTAATCCCGAGGCCTGGACTGGAATCCACGATTTGGGGTGAAATCGAGGATCCTGGCAAAGGATCACAGGAGCAGTCACCTGCTCAATCAGCCGGAGTTGTTGCATTGGACTGATATAATCCTCAGCAGACAGGGAGCATGAAGAATCTAGAACAAAAAAGCAACCTCAGAGTAGCTAATATCACAGAGGAATACTTCCATAAACTAGACATAATATGACCGCCACACATTGCTGCATATGCTATATGAATAAAAGAAATGTCCATGTACACTCTTCCGCTGTTTGAACTGCAAGTCTTACAGGTTTCCTAAAGAAGTAATGCATACATGTCAACTCACATATATACACTGAATGCTTGAATGCTTTTATTCCTGGATTCTTTATTCAACCTGGTTAGATGGGTGGGGTAAAGAATTTACATGCTGTGTGCTTATGTCCATCATAACTCCCCCCTCAAAAAAAAAGTGACTACTTTTTATTTGACTAGTTTCTATTTCTCATTAGCTGGGGCAAGGCTTGTTGAGGGCATAACTTTGGGCATATCTTCTTGACCTAAAGGCATACACTGTAGTTTCTCAATAAGTTTTAGGTGAGGGCAATTCATTGAGATATTTCACAGAACATTGTTTGCCAAGGTGCTTTGGTTCTGAGGTGTGGCTGCGTGTTAAACCTCACACAGATTAACATGGCCAGTGAGTTTCATGTGTTTTGTTGTTGCTGTGTCCCAGTAACAGTCAGCTGAAATTTGTGCTCTGCAGTTCAGGACTATTTAATGGGGACTTTCTATGTGACACTTAAAAATCAAATTCCCAAACTGTATAACCCTATGGTTATACTTATTGGCCAAAATGATGTCTAACCAAACTGTTTGTATAAGGTGGGGGTGGACAGTGATGGAACAGGGAGGGAGAGCAACATACAGTGACCAGGTATCAATGACGAACTAACTTTTGGTCTGTCAACAGCTGGCATATAACCACTCATGGGTGGGTGAGGACTCGCTTAATGTTTTTCCTTGAGACCTACTTTACACAACACCAAAATTTGATTAGTGGTATGGAGTGATAAAACAAGCAATCCCCCACACTGATCACCATACACCTCACACACACACTTGAGTGTGAACTTGAGTAACAACTTGCTGCGGTCGTAATAAAGTCAGTGATTCAGGACTAAGAAAGAAAATCTAAACGAGGTCTCAGCATAGAGAAATAGGACTAAATTACACAAAACAATCAGTTTGTCTGTGTGAAAATTTTTATTCTAGAGGCCTCAGGCCACATAGATATCGTAATCCTGCCCAAACCGCTAGTACTAATCATCGGAGGGAAGCCTCCACAGATAATTACCCCCTCATTGCAACATCATCAGTAATGAGTTTACAATTTCAAACAAAAGGGATTTATCGGCCCTGTGAAGGGTTATTATTGGAAGGAGAAGACCACAGGAATTACACACACAATGCTGCCTTTGTTCATCTTTTTTGGGGTAATTGACTGTTGATGACACCAATTTTATTAAGTCATGTAGGGAGACATTAAATGCAAAATAATAATGTTTTTTGTTTGTTTTTATGGAGTTTGATGACAGAAGTACTCTGTCATTATGTACCTATGTACTTTGTCATGCATACAAACAACAGTACATCCAAACAACTGATTTATTACAAACAAAAAGACTAAACTGTCAGACAGTATGTGTACAGTCTGTAAGGACATGTGGTACTGTTCTGAGTGCAGACTTTGTCTAGGACTCATAGGTTCCTAGATGACAGGAATGTGCTCCCCCATTGCTTTGAGGTCACACAGTGACACAAATGTAAAGACATGTTTCTTCGTTTGGCCTCTCCTAATCTTGCATGTGGGTTAATCTGAAATTCTGGCAACATCTCTGAGGCACCTGAAACCTGGCTAAGTACAGTCAGTGTAGCATTCTCTCTCTCTCTCTCTCTCTCTCTCTCTCTCTCTCTCTCTCTCTCTATTTCTTTTCACTCCTTCACTCACACACGAAGGGTGACAGAGTCCAGCTGCATCTCCCGGCCAGCAGATGGTGTTTGTACTTTGTGTGTGTTTGTGTGTGTGTGTGTGTGTGTGTGTGTTAGGGGGTGGGTGAGGGGCTTGCTGAGGTGTCCTCATTAAAATTCCTGTGGCCATGGTCTGTGATCAGACGAATTGCCTGTGAAGTTGCCCCACACTTCCCCACATTTGATTCCCTGCTAGTCTAGAGAGAGCCTGCTAGCTATAAGAGAAGAAGAGAGAGACTGCAGTATGTGAACAACACAGCCCTCATTATTTTTTTTTCCACTGCTGGCCAGAGAACTATCTCTGAGTTCTGTAGAAGTTCATTATTTCAAATTCTCACCAGTACATACACTACACATACTGTAATCTGTGACTGGGTAAAAACAGTCCTGTTTGTTAAATCGATGAGGACTGTCCTAATTGATAAACTGGGCATTCGCTTCCCCACTGTTCTCCTGATTTACTACGGCGAGTGAAAAGGTCATTAAATCTGGTGGAGTTAATTGATTTCAAGCAGTATCTATAACAGAAAGGTAATCAATGTGTAATTATTGTGATCTAGTTGGCATTTGACAGATGGAACTTTAGTTGCAATCAATTATGTCTGAGTCATCCACCTGTCAGACCAGCTGACTGTGGCTCCCCGCTCCACTAGGTGGCAGAGCAAGATTAAAATCTGAATTAACAACAGGGCCATTATGTAAATCACAGGGGTGTGATGTGTGAAAAAATGAGAAATGAATGTCTGATAATCTTTATGTCCTCATACGGAGTCTCCAAAAACATTAAAAAATCTTCTGGGATTTACTGACATGAAAGATTAAAACTGGACTGAAAGAAAGGAAAACTTGTTACATAAACCACTCTCTCTCTCACACACACACACACACACAAACACACTCTTGTGTGGGATTTTTTGCTAAAGACGAAACAATCTTCAGTTTTACAAGATTTCTGCAAATTTTTAATTACAGAAACTCTGAACATGTGTAAAACATGGCCCAGATTGACAGACATACATTTCTTCTATCCATTTGGCCTGTGGAATGGTAGAAAAAAGTGGAGGCAGAAGGACTTGTATTTTTCATGTATTTACATTCTGTTTTCCAAATGCCAAGAGTAGCGGAGTCTGTGTTGACCCTCTGCTGCAGAGGTCGTGTTGCTGGCAGGCCACTCTGAATGAGATGTGTGGCCGCTGGGCTAGGGCACAGATGTGGTGGGCATCTGGTGGCCGGCGTTAGTCCTGGCTCTGGCCAACGCCGAGTCTTGGGGGTGGACACACAGTACCATTAGGGAACGCTGCGCAAGTGTGTACACACGCCAGCGGTGTTGTACACAAGGTCCCAGTATGGGTTTAATGGCATGCCCCCAAGAGCTACTGGCAGTCCCACTCCCCTTCACACATACACACACACACACACACATTCTCTTTTATGGTCTTTCATCACATCAGGGGTCTGCATTAGAGCACTCAGTTAAAACACCCCTTTTGGGACTTTTAAATGACTTGGACGGATATTAAACCCCATAATGACAGCACGGGGGATGAGGGACTTCAGAGACTGTGCAAACACTCATACAGAGCTGTCAACAACGCCTCAGGGTTGCATTTACATCAGATTCCACTCTCAAACCTGATATACTTTTAATGTTGAAATCATTTTTGAGCACTTAATCATATCCAGTTCCATAGTAAAAATCCTGAGTTGGGTCTTCTATTGGAGAGGATGTTTCTTGGCCTGCTCTGAGCTCGGGCATAATTGGCCCAGTGTAACACGTCCTGCTCATGGCCTCCTCTAATTGTCTCTGTCGTCTGGGAAATATGAGACCTTGCATCCTGAAACAGGAGTGGCGCACCAGGGCAAAAATCTATAAAAAACCTTTTTGTCCGTAACTTATTAAGGCCTTAGGATCACTGAGGAAACACATGAAGGCTCTCTCTCTCTCTATTTCTCCCTCCCTCTCTCTCTCTCCTTCTTTCTTTTTTCGCAATCTCGCTCTCTTAATAAAAGATGAAGGGAACTCAAAAACAGGGGCCAGGAGGGAGGAGGTCCAATGACTGATGCTTGTAACTGGACTCTGGGAGAACGAGGACTGAAGCATCTGGATTACCTAGGAGAGTGATGTTTCCTGAGCCTGGGCTGCTGCAAACGGTGACACAGAGGGGTGCCAGATTGATTTGGCCCTGGTCTCTGAAATACCTTGGAGACAGCAGAGATTTGTTCCGTCATTACCAAAGTCGCAGGGGGGAAATGATGTTTGACAATATTACATTATGACGTTCTCGTTCAGTGATCGTGTTAGAGATGTTTTGGAACTTGCTCCAGTATGGCATGAATGGTTATCATTAATTTATAACAAGTATTCTGTGACGTGTCTAATTGGTAATTAATAATACATATGAGCTATTATCACTGATTTTTATTTATTCCTATTTGTACTGCAGATTCCAAGCAATTTAAAGTCAATAATTCATTATCAGATCAACTTTGGAAAGTTAGTTTGTGGCTGCTTAAGATCAAGCACACATTGTCTAATGCAGAGTGATATGTTACAGAACTCTAACTGTGGATAGACTCTTATTCCTGCTAAGCTCATTTCAACTTGACTCCATTGTTATTAGCGTAGACTTCTCTTCTTATTCCCTCTTAGCCAGTCCCCTTGATCATAATGCAGCTTAGAACCATCCTATATCCAATTGGGCGTGGAAACACAGGCTTGTGTTGGAAATTAGTGCAACGATAATTCATTCCTCTGAAACCTGCAGCTAACTAAAGGCCTGGTGGATTACTGTGCTGTTGTACTCATCCATATGTGACTGATGGGGGTGGGGGAGGGGGGTGGCATCATAAAGTCATGTGTTTTTCCAACTGATGTAATGCATTATTCATGGATTCGCTAATTGCACATTTGCGACAAGGCACCTCTCTCTCCCTCACTACGCACGCTGGCACACTGATGACTTTGGTGTGTGGGGTTTAATAACGAATCACTCGTCACTTATGTCCGCTTTACCAACCGCCCCCCAACACACACACACACACACCCTCCACGAGTCTCCTACTCCACCCTTTCTACACACAACCCCCCACCTCCCCTCCTCTCTCCTCTCCACCCATCTCCAAAAACAGAATTCACCTCATGTTCCACCAGTGGATTAACAAGACTACACCCCCACCCCACCCCCACCCATTAGTAATGCTGAGGGGGAGCAGAAGGACACTGGGGGCCTTGTCGCCGCATCAAGCCTGAGAAGGCCTCTCCTAGCAACCGTACACGACAACACAATGTCCTTTCAGTCAGCCATGAGTACGTCTCAAAGGGGCTGCCTGGGATTTTTCCTCAGCTCCTGTGAAGTGCTTGTGTTTTTGAGCGCTCGTTCGGGGGGCTGGGGAGAGGAAGAGGGGGAGCGAGGCTCTGTGGTCTGGAGAGAGGGTGAGGAGATGTGAGGGCAGGAAGAGGCTAGGAAGAGTGTGAGATGGAGAACTGATCCTGTCTGTTCTCGCTCTGTCAGAGCAAAGGGAGAGTAAAGCAGTGTTCTGTGCTATATGACTCAAAAGAGTTGCAATACATTTTTTCCCTAAAACTATTAAAATTAATGTAAGAGTCTGCGTAGCCTGGTTGAAAACAATCCCGAGTCAGACACACATAAATGATACAGATGTGCTAAAGCCACTGACCTCTACAACTTTTCTTTCTCTTTTCTTCCCTCCCTCTCCCTCTCTCTCTTTCTCTCTCTTCCTCTCGCTCTCCTCTCCCTCCTACTGTACTCTATCATCAACACCCTCCTTACCTGCTCGGACAGAAGAGGGCCTACAGCATAGAGCCCCAGTGTGTGAAAAACGGAAACCACCTGAATGGCAAAGGTAAGACACCGCTCATGTTTCAGGCCCTGAGAACAATGCAGGCTCCGGGGCTGCAGAAAGCAAGCTCCCGTGAATCACAATGGCCTTGCCAACCAGTGCCTCCTCCATTCACTCAAGTAATTGACCTGCTGATCTTACTTTTACCATTAGCTCAGCGGGAAAGCACTCCTAGACACATCACGTGCTGCTATGTTGTTGGTGGTGTCACATGCTGAAAGGGTGCAGATCTTTTGTTCTTGCCTTTTTCTTTTTTAATTGTCCATCGCCGTTTCTAAACATTCAGTTGGAAAACTCATGAATTATTGTCAGTCCAAATAGACAGGGCTGATAAGGCTGGAAACAAATGCTCCCTTTGCTTTTTAGGTCAACAGGTTAGCACAGTATGTGTTCAGGAACATTGCACACATTACATGTACAAAGTACAGAGATCTTCAGAGTGACCTGTCTGTCACATCAGGTGTTATGTTTGGGATCCATTTGATGCATAATTTTGAGCACGGGCACATTTTATCTCATGCAGGTAATCACGTTGTGGACACATTGCATAATATGTTACACATGAGTTCAATAAGCTGCATTAAAGGTAATCAAATGTCAATGTACCCATGTTGCATATAAATTATTATGGTAATAAAATTATTATTATGGTAGTAAAAATGAAAAGTTGACAAGTCACATCTCATCAGTATGAATATCTCTGGTGTTTTAAAAACAGTCAGGCCATCATTCACATTACAGAGAGCAGGAGAGTTGCCTTGTTTTTTTTCTGGGTGGTGTGGGTGGGGCCATGTGAAAAAGCTCTGCTGTTCTCAAGTCACTGTCCCGTACGGCAGCTATCACCCTCCGATGGAAAAAAGGCAGCTGACAGACGGTTAATATGGGCATTAGGCGAGGCGAGGGAGCTTAAGCACAGCACTAATCCTGACTGCAAAAGACCCCCATGAATCTGTAAGCTAGCACAAGACAGAGAAACGCTGTGAGAGAGAGAGAGTGAGAGGGAGCAAGAGAGAGAAGGGAGTGAAGGAGGGGAGGGAGAGAATGAGAGGCGGGACTGTGGAGTGGCAGGAGGTCATGTGACTGTTTACACTAGCGAGGGCAGGGAGGCATGTGTGTGTGTGTGTGTGAGTGGATAGTGGAGAGTTTTTTGCGGCACAGCCTCTGACCGTCCCCTGCAGAGCCATGTAAAGTCCCAGAGCGGGGACTCTGCACTGACAGTCGGAGCAGCGACACACAGGCACATTTCACCACCAACACAACAACCAGCCACACACACAGACACACACACACACCCACACGCGTCCACATGGCTCAGAGAGTCACCCACAGTTGCAGCCTCTTTCCCGAGGGACAGCCAGGGAGGCCCAGGGAAATTCTGGTCAAGTCAGGTAAGAACCAGACACAATATCACTGCTTTCTGTGAAGCCAGACTTAAACGACGAAGTCATTTAGAAGTGAAGTCATTTAGAAGTGACTTTTTTTAAGGTACTATTTAAGTAAGTTTGTAAGTAAGTAAGTGAGTAAGTAAGTATGATTGTAGTAGTATGATTGTATTAGGGAGAAGGATGTTTCACTATATGCCAAGGATAAAAAAACGCTGGTTTTTATTTACCAAGTGTGTCATTTATCCTGTCAGACAAGTTTTTCTTCAAGCCTATACAGTAGGTTTCCTTCAAGCCTTTGGAGGTCTCCGTTATTGTGTACACAGTTGTCGATATTGGCATACAGTATGGACATTGCACTTTCCTTGCTCTTGTCACAGTGCAAACATGGCTAAATGTTTGCTCTTCTGTCTTAAGCAAAGAGAGGGCCTGTGCTAAAGGTGGATTAATCAGTGGGCTTACCCAATGTGTCCGTGCCTGGTCTATTGGACACAGTGGACGAAGTCAAGCCATCGTGCCTGTCTACACACTATGGATGTTTCTGTAGTGGCTGTGTGTGATATGGGGGTGATTTGACATTGGGTGTGGTAGGTGGAACAGAGTGGAACTACGCACATCTCCCAAAGGGGGAGCGAAAGCAATCCATTTGGTTCCAGCACAGGCCTCATTCATGTTTCTCGCCCATACACAGCTGATCTGAGGTCATAGGTCATTTGGGACCCCAAAAACACCACCCTGGAAACCCCTTAAAGGGTAAAGAGAGAGAGAGACAGACAGAAAGAAAGAGAGCGACAGAGAGAGGATACTTGTTTTGGCTTGTTTCGTAGTGTAGTTACACTACACTGCCCGTTGAAGTGGTCACAGCTGAAACTTTTAACAGCCTCAAGCCCTCCGGGCATTTTAGGGAACCACTAAAACACAAGTGAGGCGTACAGCTTTGAACTTGAGGGTTGATGAGGCAAGGAGTGCTGTGGAGTGGGCCTTTCATCTTTTGAGTCCCGTCTGTCTGTCATTCAGCCTTCATACACATTCTATTCGTTCTGAGAGAGTGATTCATAATATTACCGGTGTTTGGTGTTAGACAAAGAAAAAAAGAGACTGATATTGCAGAACAATGGGAAGGTGAACTTTCACACACATTTCACTATAGGCTGTTGAGTAACATTCCGTGAATCTCCTACAGCTGATATCTCTTCTGTTTATCCTGCTCTGTTTATCCCGTTGTGTCCCTGGGCATTAGGTTGTTGTGGGAATGGCTTCCTGGAGTCCATGGACTAAATCTGAGCATACTGAACTGTATCGACAGAGGAGACCTCATTTGTAGACATGTGAGCTGAGCTTGTTTGAAGTTGGATGTTATTGGAGAGTTTATGACGATGAGTGCTGTACATACACACAGATTCTCTTTTTCTCTCTTTCTCTTTCACACACACACACACACGTACACACACAAACAGACATGAATAAGCCGTAAATGTTCTATACAGACCATTATTATTCACACACCTTCTCCTACTCCTGCAGTGTATGAAAGAGTAAAAACCCCTCATAAACCTTGAGCAATCTTAGAGACAGAGCCACATACTATTGAAATTTACGTTTCCCATTTTTTCATGCCTGTCAGCACGTAGATCGTCTCAGCACAGGGGTCCTTTCAGAGGTGCTGATTGGTGCTTTTGCATGATAAAGACCCAACTGAGCCTGAGACTGAACTTCATGGTGAATTGGGGGTCAGTCTTCAGAGACTATTATGGGAAAAGCGTCTACCCTCCACCACCACCACCATCACTCCCGCCTCCTCCACCTCCCAACCCCACGGGAGGCAGCCAGTTCTGGGCATCCTCAACTAAAGATGACATCGCCATGGCAACTGTTAGTGCTCTGTTTGTATATAAGCAGAGCCAGAATGGGTGTGGAGAGTGATGGGGTGCGTGTGTGTGGGGAGAGGCAAGTTGATGTGCCATTCATTCAGCAAGACACTAATGACATCACTCTATTCCTTACTGCATTCTTATGGGATGTATCTGACTGGTAAGAACATCATAGGGAGCCTGCAGTTTGCATGGTAACCGTCATTTGTTTTTCAAACCGGAAAAGCAGGCTGATAAAATACCAACTACACACTGTGTTTGAACCATAAATTGCTTCTGTTTTTTAAGACAACATGTTCATAATTGCTTTGGATTTTCTCTACATCCTCCATTTAAATGGACTTACCATATCCATTTCAATGCTAATGTAATCCTCCGTGTTCCCATCTGTTGAAGATAGTATTTGCAAATCCAAAAGTCACTTTGAAGTTTTATGTTAACAGAGACAATATGTACATAGCTACCTCTGTTCAGGTGGATTTAATAAATTGCTGCCTCACCTTGTCCAGACCTTAGCTGCAGAAGAGGAAAAATGTAAGCACAAACCCAGCCAAGGACAAACAAGGTCGCAGATAATACAGCGAAAATGCTCTGGCCCCACCTCTGAGTATAGATAATATTAACTTTCTGGGCAGACACAGAAAGCTCTTTGTGGTTGCGCTGTGTCCGTGTCATAGATATAAAATCAATGACAACATAGATGAGAGGTCAACTCGGCAGATGAACATTTGTCGAGCAGATCCGGTTTCTCCCCTTTCCAACTCTCTTCGACTCTGGTGATGTCTGAGCCGATCCTCTGTCAGGATGCGATCCATTCGAATTCAATATGGCCAAATGCACCTGAATGGAGATAGTGGTTCAATTGCATAAGCAATGATGCATACCCTACATCCTGTGTCTGCTACTTAGTGAAAAGATGGAGGAATGTAGTCAAGTACATACATGTTCCCAGGCCCACAGACACTTATTTGACTGTCAACACAACGATGAACAATGGATTATGTTTGTGTTTATGAAACACGAAGGTCTGTCTATTCAGTGAATATTCAAATCCTGACTTGAATGTTTGTGTTTGAGCAGAAGACACACATAACACAGGCATACACACACACACACACACACACACACACACACACACACACACACCTCTTTGATGATTAATGACAGCCTTACTATGAATCTCAAGATCCCTCAAGCTTAACAGAGTCTCAAAAAAAAAAACCTGAATCTTGTCTGTGACTGTGTTTGAGGTGTTCATTCAAGTAGACTACAGTTGTTGTTTTTTCAGAGTCAACTTTGCCTTATATAATCTTTCTCTGGCAAACATCTTTTGTGTTCCTGTCTTGGGCCTGTAGTCTGGCTGAGCTCTCCTTAAAAGATGCAGTGATTTAGTGTGAAGGGAAGACGTATAGCCCTGGAAGACTACTTGTAAGGAGATGAATGTTCAACACTGTCGGCCAGATGGCAAAGCCAGCACTGCAGCAAAATGTGGATGGACTACTCCATCCTCCTCTTACTCTCTTTTCTCTCTCTCAGTCAGACTTTCATGTGTTAGATACACACACACACAGTGACACAAAAAAGATGGACTTTGTGGCAGCATGTCTGGGATTCTGTCTGGCTAAAAACAGAAAAAAGGGCTTTTCAAGTCATTTTCTGTCTAGTTGTGGATTGACATCATGTGTGGGCACTGTGATTTCAACAGATCACACATTGCTTCCAATCTCAGCGGCATCTGTATTTGTGCTCCTTGCTCGGATTGATCGGGTGGTGCTGTGACAACCGGGGTGCCTCTCTCATTTGAGGAGCTCACGCGGCTCTGGTTCCCAGGTATTGTTCCGCGCTGGCATATGACACCTGATCCTTTTTCCAGCATCTTACCAGGATCAGGTCTTCCCCCCTCTCTAAGCTTCAGTCAATAGAGGTGAGGAACTGGGAGTGGCAGTTCAGTAGAGCTGCTCAAGGTCCAGTTAATGGCCAGGCCCATTGGAGTCTAACACAAACACACACACACACACACACCTCACACCTCACAAACAGTTAATGAAAGGATGTTGTGTTGACGTGACAACCGCCTGTGGCCTGCTAATGGCTGTTTGGAGGTTTAATGAAATTGCCTGAGTCAATAGACAGGCAGGGAGAGAGAGAGAGAGAGGTGGCCAAAAACTAGTGTTGGGTGGATCTAATATAAATAAACCCAAGTGGCTGGTGAATCAGCTGCCATTCTTATGCTTTATTACCTACAGTATGAGTGCAAATATGTGCTCGGGTGATGGAATGTGGCAAATGAGCCAAATGGCCAACGCAATGGGCTCTTTATTGACAAGGCTCATGGACTCCATCTTTGGAATTTGCACAAAATTTAATGATCTCTTTCTCCAGGCCTTTTTACCTGTAGTTCAGAGGACACAATTGCCTAGAAGCAAATCGTTTATCTCTCTCTCTCTCTCTCTCTCTCTCTCTCTCTCTCTCTCTCTCTCT
>JAGFZM010000003.1:3043271-3055515 GCA_017657215.1 Limnothrissa miodon | reverse complement strand
TCTCTCTCTCTCTCTCTCTCTCTCTCTCTCTCTCTCTCTCTCTCTCTTTCTCTCTTTCTTCCTCTTTCTCTCTCTCCCTCTGTCATTTCTCTAGCTTCTGCCTATGCGGACCTGCAATGGGAAGGTTCCCAGTCCGACTCGGCTCAGAGGGACCCTTACAGCTACCCGCCCCAAGACCTCCCTCCAGTGGCCAGCTACGCGGCTCAGCCGGATTACGTGGAAGGGGACGATGATCTCATCAAACCCAAAAAGCTTGTTAATCCAGTGAAAGCTTCTAAAAGCCACCAGGAGCTCCACAGGGAGTTGCTCATGAACCAGAAACGGTAGGAGTTCTCACTCGGACAGGCTTTTTACACTATCCCCCCCACCCCCACCACGACCATCGCCACCCCCATCCACATTGTCATCCACCATAAATGCATATAGGCACAAACAAGCACATATAGATATAAGCTCATCCCTCACAGAAGGTCAGCGAGATAGGTCCCAGCTCCAGCCGAAAGTCATACGCGCTGCTGCTGCGCAGCGGATGACAGGACGGTTTAAAGCCCCTTTGGTGTGCTGGCAAACTGCTCAAACACAGGGCCAGGATTAAAATGTTATATGCTTTTCCATTATGTAAGGCACGCATGGCAGGGGAGAAGCAGCAGTGACAAATGATATGGCCTCATGATAAGAAGCATCGCGTCACATCCCCATACGTGATGCTTACCCGGCTGATAGAGGAGGGAATTGGTGCACATATCCTCAGCTAAACACAACATATCACAAACCCCCGTAAAAGGCCAATACTGCCTCTTGATCCTGAAGTCTGCTGTAACCTTAGCGAGGGCCTGTTTTGAGATGTTAAGCTGCATCGAGTGAGATCGTAAAACACAAACAAACACTCCACAGAAACCCCTGGGGCCAGAATCCAGGTGTAGTCAGTGGAATGCACAGCTGGAGAATACACAGAGCATGCCAGGGTGTAGTCGGGTCTCAGGCAAGGAAAGGGGTTCCCTAAGGCCCCCCAACACACATTGAGAGGTGCAACATTCTCATTATGGGTGCAAACACACACACACACACACACACACACCATCATACATGTGTATGTGGCATGTCACTATTGTGGCACAATATCACTATTGTGGCATGGCATTACATCAGTCATATCTACTATACCCTAAATGCATTCACTAAAGTCATCTATTTTTAATAGTTTTCCACACACCCTAACATAACATTTATTAAACGAGCTTTACATTAGCTTTATGTCTGTATTAGAAGGGGATACGTGTGTGAAAGTGAAAGGAGAAATGTTAAATTAAAAAGAGCTTAAGTGCACTCTCCTTTATGCATCGCCGGTGCCCTGCCTTGGCCCTCAAAATTAGCCCTCTCGCTGGTGTACGCTCGTTTCTAGGCTACGGCTCACTAAAATGCAATGCGCTACCCCTACCCGCTCCCACCTCCACCCGACCGCCACCTCCACCAGCCCTGAAATGTTTGGGCAAATCCCTTCAGCTTGAGTACTGGAGCCCCCCAGTCAAGGACAGTGGGAACTCAAGGCCCTTAGAGAGGACTACAGAAGGCTCTTTATCCCCCCTGCCCTCTCTTCTGCTGCCGCTGCACTGTGAGCTCAGGAAGGAGGTCGGGCCTTAGTGAAGCGCCAGAAGACAAGCTCTCCAAATACACAGTCACACACACTTACCCACAACTACACACACAAACACACACACATACACACACACACACATAGACACAAACACACACACACGTATATATATATATACACACACACACACACACACACACACACACACACACCGAACATACATATGAAAATCCATGTATGCATACAGTACCTTTTAGGCATGAACACACACAAATCCCTGCATGTGTCTTTGGACCCCCTCCGCATCCTCCTTCCCTCTTTTGGCTTGTTACACCTTAAAGTACTGGCAGAAGAGTGAAAATTAAACTGGTACTGAGCAGTTTTGCCTACACTGAACACAGGTATTTTTATACAACCATCTCTCCATTGCCTAAATTACTGCTTCTACAATTTTTTCTTTAATCCAGTGGATACTGGCTATGAGCATAGTGTCCCAAAATGGACTTCAAAACAATTTGAATCTGAGTATTCCAAAATGGAGAAGTGTTGGTTTTGAAGCTCACATAATGCGTTTCCTATCGATCCGTTCAGGGTGGTTACAAACGTTACTTTGGATGAGCGTAGCTCAGAATAAAGTGGCGGTCTGGGTGTGCAGTGGCGCTGTGCCTTGCCTCACACTGCTTAGTTGGGCACGTACAGTATCAGATGAATCCCTGGCCAAGCACTGGGAGGTAAGGGAGCTCATTCAGCTTGGCTGCGGGCACCGTCTCAGAGGGGCAGCGGACCGGACTGGCCGAGCGCCAGGCTAGCAATTAAGCAGGTATCTGCTGGGGCACACTGGCACCAAGGTTGGCATGGCGCCTCAAAGGGGTGTGTGGAAGGGGGAAGTAGGTGTGTGTGTGTGCGTGTGTGTCTGTCTGTGTGTGCGTGCGTGTGTATGTGTGTGTGTTGGAGGTGGGGATATTCTGTCAGAGTTGGCCGAGGAGTGTTAATCAAAGCTGGGCCATTCAGGCTAACCCCTGTGACAGGACCAAGCCCAGATAAGCCACAGAGATGTGAAAGCAGGAACTGGGTCACAAACTGTGGTGCGTCCTGTCCTCAGTCACTGCCACTCAGCAGATAAGGCCTCTCTCTCTCTCTACTCTCTAAAAGGCCCTTTGAGTGACACCGAGGTTTGACACTGAGACGTGTCCGGGTGAGGCATGAAGAGACAGAGAGACAAAAACGACGGGAAGAGCAGAGGTGGAGTGAAAAAGAAAAAAACAAACAAACAAACAGTGAACGGGGTCAAATTCCACCACCCTTTACAATGTTATCTTCTCTCTTTATAGGCAAGTGAGAGAAATAAGATCCTCCCCATAGATCCTTCTATGTGGTCTGGGAGGAGAGAGGAAGGGAGTCAATATTAGCAATCTCCATGATGTTTAGCTAGCAGGGTATTGATGGAAAGTGCCTATGCGTGACATTCCTCCACCTGTTTAAAGTGTTTTTAGACAGCCGTGTTTGCTCAGGGGGGAGCTGATGCACTCCTCGTGTCTCCTCATTAATTGCCACCTTGTTTGTTTGTTGCCGGAGCGCCCGCCAAACCCGTTTTGACGGACAGCGCCAAATGAGCGCCGGCGCTAATTGTGCATTCCGCAGCCCTCCCAACACTCTCCCAAGTTTCTCACCTTCGAAAGACCCGCGACTGCCACCTCCCCAAGGTGGGACAAGGCGCAGTTGCTTAATTTAATTAGGAATTGTCAAGAGAGACACAACGAGGGAGTGTGGACAGTTTATGCGTACGTGTGCGACAGCTAAGGAGGAAGAGGGAGAGGAAGAGTGCAATGAGGAATCCAATGTGTTCTATTTACACGACAGACTGTCACTTCATGTAGCATCTGTTGGCTTTACACAGAGTGGATTATGGGTGTGGCTCCCCCCCGACTAATAGCTAGTGATTACCCACACTAAGTTTATTACGCACAATGAACTGTCAAGGCTGATAGGGTCTCTCTGCCCGGCCAATTGTCACTGATAACAAGCATTTGGATCTTTTAATTAAGATCTTGGCCTCACACACTGCACTGTGCATCTCAGTCCTCAGTGCATCTAAACATAGCAGTAATGACAACAATAAACACATACTAGGAACCTGTGAAAGGAAGAAAATTGAGCATTCTATGAGTGTTAGAAGATACCTATCCACAAAACTAGAGGAGTTTATATAACAATTAGCATTAGCAGCCAATGAACTGTACTGTTATAGTGTAAAGTGTGCAACAAAAGACTTGATTTCCAAAAAAAGACCTTGGTGGATAGCCTGGTCCTGAATACTCTCTCTGAATGTGGCAATAGGGCCCTCTGCTGGAAGCCAAGGGAACATGGACAGACTAACACTTGTGCTATACTTGTGCTATACTGATCCCTCCCTCTTTCTCTCTCTGTGTGTCTCTCTCACATACACACATACACACACTCACAATTACACACACACACAAATACAAACACACACATGTGCAAACTCAAACACACACACACACATTCACATCTACTCATAGGGGTGTGGAGCCCAAGCCTGAGCTGCAGCGTGTCCTGGAGCAGAGGAAGAGGGAACAGATGATCAAGCAGCGTAAGCAGGAAGACGAGGCCAGGAGGAAGATCTCACCGCTGGAGCAGGAGCTGCTCAAGAGGAGGCGGGAGCTGGAGGAGGTGTGAAACATCTTCACTCTGCCAGAACATTTAACACTGACCCACCCAGGGGATCTGTGCTTTAACAGCGCTGGCTGTCAGGGGCGCAGCTGGAGGGTGGGTGGGGTGGGGGTGTTAGGAGGATTCTAACGGCCAGGCACCGACAGGGGACCCCAGAGAATATTATAATATTACAATTAATTCATAAAATTTCCAGTCAGGAGCTAACATTGCTTGCTCCTGCTGCCTGCCCATGTGTAGAACAGTAGCCGAGTTCTATGCATTGTCTTGGCGGTAGGGTTTTATTATGCTGAAGAAGATGCAAAGCGTCTTCAAATTAAAACATGCCTCAACACCTTGTGTAATTGACAAAACTCCACTCTAAATTACATTGTGTTATTGTTATACTAAAATGGCTGTGGAAGAGACAGATTATAATTCTAGTTAATGAAGGGGTAGCAGTGCACTGCACTGTTTGGTAAAAGGTATCTGTGTGTGTGTGTGCGTGTGTGTGTGTGTGTCTCACAGCTGGAGCAGGAACAGGAGCGACAGCTTGAAACAGGAAGTCAGAGCGCACCTGAATTCATCAAGGTGAAGGAGAACCTGAGGAGGACGTCGTTTCTGAACACCGGGGAGAAGGAGGTGTGAGGACGCCCCCGACACACACGGCTCAGCACCAGAGGAGCGTCAGATAAAGAGGAGGAGGAGGAGAGAGAGGAGGAGGAGTGAGGAGCACTAAAGGCGTCCATCGTCAGTGTGTGTTCTGCTCTGTGCTTCGTGTGAACGGACACAGGTGCACATGTTTGTGTGTGTGTGTGTGTATGTGTGTGAAGAATGTGTGTGTGTGTGTGTGTGAGTGTATGAAGCTGGCACGATACAGTAGTGTTGGGGGGCTAGAGTGGCTAGCTGGCCATGGCCACCAGTGCCTTTACCCCACACACACACACACACACACACAGACACACAGAGACACACAGACACACACACACAGAGACACACACACACACACACACTCACACAGAGACACACAGACACACACACACATACACACTGTGGCCTAGGATGGACAAGGCCAAATCTGCCATTCTCATAGACTCTCTCAGCCTGAAAGTCACACTGCACAGCACACTACATGTCTTGAAATGAGTGAAATGTACAGTAGCTTCTAACACTGATGGAGTACCAGAATGTACAGTGGGAGCCCTCTGCGTAGATACTTGTTAGTGCTATTTCTGTGGCGGCAAATTTGCCCACAAAGAAGTGTGAAACAAGCGATTGTTCAGTGAATCTGAAAGCGTTAGCTCAGCGTGTGCAGATCTTATTTTCTGCTTCATGAAGGACGATCCTGTTCGCTAAATGTGTTAGATAAATCAGCTATGGCCCAGAAATATTTCCCTGTGTCCTGGTATTAAGGCACTTCGTTGTGTAATGTATGCCAGCTGTTGTGACTAGTGTGGGCACAGCCTTTGTGGGCTAATAATCGGGGGGACATGAAACAGTGTTATCATTGCACCGAGCACAGTGCGAGGATTGTTAATTTCACAGCTGCCAAATACCCTGAAGAAGATGCATTGCAGGAGAGACTCCCTAAAATACTTTTCCTCGCCAGATACAATCGGCACGAGTCACTTTGTTAAAGTACAAAATAAAATAAAGATAGAACACGCTCTCTCTTCGCCGCTGAAAGGAACGCAAATATCATCATTTGTCATCATTTGTAAATACACTCTGGAATTGCTCTAGTTACTTGCTGTTGCACAATCATGACACACACACACACACACACACACACACACACAGTGTGTGTGTATGCAGTCCCAGATCAGGTCAGGTGTGTGAGAGTGAGGTGAGACTGTTTCTGCTTCTCTCCACCTCAGTGCCTTTACCACTGTACACAGCGGCGGCGTACAAAACTGACTGAGACGGGCAGCACAGGCCACAGTCACCGCGCTGGACCGCTTCAGCATCTAAATCAGTGTGCTGACACACAGAGACACTTTTTCTCCACCTGTCTCAACCTTTTAGGTTTGTATAATAACGAAACAACTTGGTCTACAATGTTTTTAGAAGATAAAGGGAAAAAAATCAACAAGCACTTTAGAACTGTATACTTTAGCAATCATTTCAATCACATATCACTGATTTTTTTTTATATATACTGAAAAAATGACAATGCTGTCTTAACTATATCACCGTTTCAGTATAAAACAGTCAAATCCTTTGTACACTACTTTACTAAGGTATTCCGGTTACATTATTTTGTTCTCAAAGTGTTTTTTGCCTTTAAATTGTCCACGTAATGTCAGTATGCAGCAATCTGTCTACTTGCATTCTATTATTGTGTAGATATTTCTTCCTTTGTTCCTGCTTGAGTTTGCTTTTTTGGGTGGGGGGAGGCTTTGTATGTGTCAAGAAATGTCTAATCATAACAATGCACACTTACAATGTACAGTGCTTAACATCCCGATATGTAATAATGGAATGGGGGAGAGAAAGTATTGCTTTATATACAACAATAAAAGATTAACACTACAATGTATCATTGACTTTGCGACGTAAAACACGTTCATATTTTGAGCAAACCCAACAAAAGCAAGTGAGCACAGCATGGAGTAAACTTACAAAGCAGGCATGCTACCTTTGGAGCTCTTGTTTTCTTCTCTGTCTTCAGTAGAAGCTCGAGCTGTGGCTCAAATGCTACGTTCCGCCATCATGCACCAGTGACTCTACAATGAGATATCAGGTTCAGGCCTCTCTCTATTGGGTCCATTTAGACAGAGCCAGCCACCCTCTTCTAAGGCCAAAGACCCAGAGTCGAATGCTACTTCCTGTGGAATTTTACAAAACCCATCACATGAAACTCTAGAGAGCTCTAGTTAAAAAAAAAAGAAAAGAAAAAAAATCAGATAGCCTCTCTAGTCTCCCGCACCCAAAAATGTAAATATAAATAGGCCGGCAGGGTCATTTTTTACACATCCTGGAGATCTTATGGAAAGTCACTAACCTTGACCAAGCCTGCCATCTTGATAAAGTCTTAATTACCACAGGCATTTAAAGCCGTAATACGATATAGGGTATCTTAAGACCTTTTGTCCAAAAAACATGCACTATCAACCTCCCAATCTTTATAATCCCCATGAATCTTCAGGATCCGATTTGTTGTGCTCGGATAAACAGGAGGCTAATTGTTTGAGACGCGCCTACAGATGAACCTGAACCGAATGGAGGCTGACCTGAACGTCAGCTTTGGAGATGAAAAAAGATGGACTGAGAGAAAGAGAGAGAGAGAGAGAGAGAGAGAGATCTTCTTTTTCTCCAAAATGGCCAAAACACATGCCCAAAACACCATAAGCGAGAACCAGTGTTGCTGTTTTTTTCGCAGGCTCCTAAGCTTTCACACATCTCACCAAGCTTCTTGTGACACCGAACAACAGGCATCCCTGTCTTCTCCTGTCTTCACCGTCAGCTAAACAAAGGCGCCGGTTAATTGATTCCCTCCCCCCTGCTCAACCCCAAATCCCCTGCTGGCAACGGAGGTTCTCTTCAGCAGCAATGCTAATATATGGAATCTCTGGCTCCATCTTAAAGTGTTCCCCTTTATCAGGCCTGCCCATGCACACCTGAGTTGAAGGGCTATGGAAATGAGCGTGCCCCCTGTGGGCCGCCTCTCTGTCCATTAGCAGGAACGGGGACGGAGGACGGGGAGAGGGAGGTGGACGGACAGGGGAAGACGGACAGACGTGAGGGGTTCCTGCAGGAGGCAGGGGTGTGGCCTCCTTCCCCACACCCCGTACAAAGCGCCGGGGGCTTCCTGGGGCCACCGCACTGCCATCAAAAGCGTCGCCATGGGGCTCCGCGTGGACTCGGCCGCATCCCTACTGCTCATGGTGCTCACCACTTACATCTGCGAGGCAGGTAAGACATCCAGAGGCAAGCAGCGTGGTACCAAAGGCAGCACACATCGTCTCCATTGATTAATTGCAGAATTCAAAAGGTCAGGTGAATCATTTATGAGTTACACTTATGAAGTTTGGTTCCAGAGGATCATATTAGGGCATTTGCATTTGAGCCATCATACACAGTTGGTGTTTCAGGTCATGTCAGGTGTTAATATGAAAAGGCACCCCAAGGTGTTTTTTTTTTTAAGATATTTGCATAACTTTGTAGCTCTGCTAAGGAAGTCGTCGGCGAGCGAGTTTTTGAAAGGTGGCAGAGAAAGACGGGCGGCCAAATGCTTCCCCAGGGGCTGCAGTTTGGAGAGCAGTGAGTCGGAGGAAGTTCCTGATGCTGAGTCTGACTATGTAAGAGCGTTTTTTCAATTCCTATTCAAGTCAAACAGGTACTTCTGTTGCTGGAACCATTCTACTTAATGCATGCACATATTCTTCTAGGTGTCAGAATCAAATGCTGCATAGCATCCACCTGTACAACTCTGCAAACTTCATAAAGACCAAACTATGTGTGATAAATTCTCATTCTGTGTGTGATAAATATGCACAGTACATGATTGAAATTGATTGTGATTGCCAGGAGGACAACTCTAGCATGGTCTTTACAGGAGGGGCAGTAAACGGTGTGAAACTGGTGAGACACTGCTGTTCAATCACTTTTTACTCTGATTAATCTTAACAAATTGATTGACATGTTTTTTCATTCACTGTAGATTTTCTGTTTACTTTTTATGTCAGTCTGTCTGTCTGTCAGAATGCCGCTCTGGAGAAGTCATACTGTCTTTCTCGCCTGTGTCTAGGGTGCTGACAGTGGGGTGGAGGATGAGGGCTCCGGCATGTAGCCCCGAGGCAAACACCCGTAGGGAAAGCTACCCCCAAGCCCCGGAGAGGCAGCCGGAGCGGAGCGGTGTGAGAAGAGTCAAGGTCTGGAATGCTGCTGTCCTGAACAGACACAAGGAGTAAATCTCCAATCCTGTTACAGTATATGTATGAATAGCGATAGATAAGTAGGTAGAAAGAGAGACTTTATTTATCCAGAAGGAAAGAAATAAAGATGTTCAGTAGCTATATACACATCATTCATACCCATAGGCACACAGACCTATGGCATCCATGCACACAAATATGCTACAAAAATACAAAACAACAAGGTATTTAGGCATTCAGCTCAGCTGAATTAGGAACTAAAATATAAAAACTTATATGCCATAGTAGTAAAAGTAACTAATACTTTTTTGAGCAGTATTTTTATTTAATGTCATAGATAATTCATTGGTAGCAACAATGTCAGTGGCTGTTATGAAAAATTAGAGCCGGTCATAGATGTCAGAAATGTCAAGAGAAATTCGATCCGGCATTTTAGGCGCCTCATTCCTTTTTGTCTCGCTGCCAACAGCAGTTAAGTACGGACATTAAATCCTTTAAATCCCTGATATAGATTTCAATCTCCACTGAACTTCTGTATCTTTTCCTCAAAGCAGTTCATTAATGGTGCTAAGTTCTGTATGCTCTTATCCAGTACAGCAGGAAACACACTTTGATTTATTTTTATCATGAAGAAAATGAAGACAAAACTCACTGCTATAAGAGATGTGTTATTGCTATATCAATGTAGACTGTTACTACTGTGAATGTTATATTTAATTAACATAGTTAATTAATCTTATTAATTACATGTATTACCATGTGTACCAAATGTATATGTATGTATCAATGTATAAATAAAATGTATGTATAAATTGCCATTGTGATTTTACACTATGGACTCATCAAGGTTACATTTGAACTTTAACTGTAGACATACTGCCACCTATTGGACGCTTATATTTTAGCTATTAGTCTGAAATGACGACAATAATATTATGTTTGCACAATTTTATAATTTTTTGTCTCCATTAAGTACACTTAAAAATAGCTGTCTGTTCCCTCCAAATTATCATAAGGTAAGGTAAATTAGACAGAGGCCAAATTCTCCTTTATAAGGACATCCAACACTGCCTGCCTCTACTGTTCCATGAAGTCCCTGGTGAGATGTTGCTAGGTGATGCCAGACATGCAAGTATGGCAGGGTGTCAGCTATACCGTGGGAGACGACATGGTCGGGTGATTAGGGAAATGGAGATGACCACCATTGGGAGCAGAGAGGAGAGACAAAGCTACCAAATCAGAGTGACATTTTGTATAGTTTTGAATGCTGTGGCTGTCCATTAAAAATGTAGATCATGAAATTTGTCCTCAAAAACCTATTTTACACTACTGAAGACATTTGACCTTGAGCTGACTCAAGGTGCCAAAAAAGTTGTCTCAGGTTTGTGTGCAGCTTTCCCAAGTTGGTGGTTTATGTTAAGATATACAAAGCTAACAGTGGCTGATTAATTAGGAAGAACTGTAGAATCAGGCTTAAGTGTTTTATATTTTTTTTACGAAAAAAGACAAACCAGCTCAATCTCCATTCAATTTACTGCAAGATGGCTTTTCATGTTTCATGTTTCAAGTTCAGATGGACTTTTGTGTTCCTACTTAAACAAATAAACTGGAGGTTCAGTTTTGTATTAGTGTGTGTGTATGTGAGGGTGGTAATATGGTTTTTTTATTACCTGAAAAAAGCAATTCATGACAGGTCCAAAGCTTGTCAGAAGATATCCAGCAGGTGGCGGAAAAGCTCTTCCACTTATTCATGAAGCTTTCACTGAGCTTCATGAAACTTTGAAATGCCTGTGCCAATAGCATTAGGCTACTTTCTCTTGTAGGAAGAAAGTCCAGTGCTGGATCCGTAGACAACAGACAGTAATAATAATTTGATGGATGGCATAGATTTTTCCCTTACAGTCGCATGCTTCCTTCTGTTGAGTATGCGAGACAGATCCCTTCTGTTCTCCAATTAGCACATTCTCTATACCAATTGCGGCACCAACTGAGGCATGTTGCTGATCAAAGGCTCGAGTGCAGCACATTACAAGGCTATTATGCAGCCCTATGCCATATTGGTTGGACCAGCTCTCTGCTGACGACAGGAATCTGCCGGCTTATTGTGGCTATTGTCCGACAGATTACAGAGGCAGAGTCCATGGACTGGTGTCGCCGGCGCAGGGTCAACAATGGTTATCCCATTAGGCCATGAGATTACAATAGCTCCTGCCAAACAGGGTGCAAACACAGGGGGAAACTTCCTCAAAAGAGAGCGCTGTCCTTTGATCTCACTAGATCGACTCTGATAGCCCCATGAGTAAAATGTAATATTGGCAATGACATTGTGTAGGCCGATGAATTGCCTGCAGATTGGTGACTAAAAGCTGTATTCTGGGGTAATACAGGTACTCTGGAATGATGAAAGAATGCTGAAGGTACAATTTAACCTATGGGTCCTAAAGTCATTGGCCACATACAAATCATGTGATACCCATCACAGAATGACAGCACAGTGGCTCTGGTTGTGTCTATTGGAATGTGTCCTAGGAAGGACATAGTCTGCTGACTTTAGCAATAAAAAACAGTTAAGCCTCTTCTTTTCCTCTCTAGATATGACTGATTGTCTCCCAAAGCTCTGCACTCTGCTTAGGTTGTACATAGTGTAGAGAAGACTTAGGCTGCCTTGTATTAACCCTTAGGAGTAGACTTTCTTGAGGGGGGGGGGGGTTCCACCCTCTCCATCCCCATTTGGCTGCAACAAACATGAAGACATGATGATGCATGTAGAAGAAAAAAAACAAACAGACTGCAGCATACTCATCTTACATAAAGCCAATGTTCCAAGTGCGTTTCTGCATGACTGATTTTCCAGACAGAGCATGTTCAGTGGAAGACTTCTGTTCCTGACAAGCTGAACTGACAGGCTAAGAAGGTTCTTTGTCCCACAGCCCATGCAACTCCACAACACCACAATAAGGTGATGACTGACTGACTGGTGTGCTTGGTTTTAGACCGCACAGTAACCCCATGTCTGCGCCTCGACCTCACCTGGTCTACTTTTTTTCTTTTCCTTTTACTTCCCCTAACCAAGACAAGAGCTTATCAGAGACTGTGCCATATA
>JAGFZM010000003.1:2935228-3043171 GCA_017657215.1 Limnothrissa miodon | reverse complement strand
CCCCCCCCCCCCCCAACACACACACACACACACACACACACAAACACTCAGACACACTCTTCCACACACACATAAACATTCACACACACTCTTACACACACACACACACACACACACACACACACACACCGTCTATCTTTTCATTTGCTTTCTTTTCAAGGACTGGACTAAATCTTTGCACTGAACTTTTACTGTTCATGGTTATATTGTTTTTTTTAAGGTTGTGTGTTGTTTTTGTATTACTGTAATATGTCACCTACTTTACATACATACTTTATCTGACATTTCATCCTAAGACTAGTGAAGCATTGTCCTACACTTTCTATACATTACTTACCCACCAGACAACTTAGGACCCTACATTTCACACACAACATTATGTCCTTCTGAATCATAGTGTATGAATGTCATGCGTTTGCCATATTGTGAAGGTTTAAGGATACCAGAATTTCTTATAAAACAAAAATGAATTGGTTGGTAAATATTCCTATCTATCTATCTTTGAAATTATGCCTGCGTACTTCAACTGTGAAAGGTTTACCACATTTTTCACATTTTTCCACAACCACCGACTAATAAAGCAACACAAAGAAGTGTCGTTTTTTCTGTGAACCTCTGCCAGCACCACTAAGTAGGGTAACATTAATTGTACATTGATACAGGTGGCCAAATCAGAAGTAGGCCAATTTGTCTTAACATGTCAGGGCATATTAGTGTTTATGCCGTATTTATGGACGATTGTAGCCGAAGACCGTCTCCCATTATTTGCAGAGTCGCTGTTGGGGGTGCTGAAAAACCACATCATTGTTGTAATTAGCAGGACATCCACTAGTCATTAGTGAGAGACGAAACCACTGCCGGTTTTCACACGACTAAAAGAAGAGGATGAAAGACGATCTAATGGGGTCTCTTGGTAGGTAGGCCTATTACAGTCTAATGTGCACCTCCGTCGCAGCGCGCACAACCACAGAAGTTGAGCCTTTATGACTAGGGATGCAGGAGAGAGCTGCGCATGATACCATATCTCCAAAATCTGTGCAGCCGATGCGAGAGAGAGAGAGAGAGAGGAGCAAAGCGGACAAAGAGTTCCACATGGCACGATGAGCAGCTGTACAAAGATTGTGCCTGTTTAGATTAAAAAAATCTTACACACGTGCTGTAAACTCAACTTTTTAAGTTAACGTTAACGCATTGCTTCCAAATTTAACAGCTTGGATTGGGGGTGCGCGTCTGAGGCAAAATAAAAGAAACAAAAGAAATTTGTCTTCATTTGGAACATCATCGGGAACGCCGACTGCCGCAAATGATGGATGCTTTTGTGGCGTTAATATTTGCAACATGCTTCGGAGGAGTATGGAGTTGCCAGCTTCCTCACGACTGGAGACCTCAAACTGAATCTTGCAGAGCGGAGCTCGCCGAGATCATCGTCTTCGCAAAGGTCCTCGCCATCCACAAGGACTCGTACAGTCTTTACAATTATTTACCATGGCAGTATGATACGGATCTCTTCTACTCTGCTGAAATAGAGTTACTTTGTGATCAAGCGTGGGGCAGCATGCTGGAGGTCCCCGCTGGTTCCAGGTTCAATGTCACTGGACTTGGATACTTCCCCTGTTACTCTTACAGTGTCATCGAGAACAATTCCTACTACTTTTTCCTACGGTAAGACATGTTTTACTTAATGATTCACAGTGCTTTTATGCATCGTTTCGAACGGTTCAAGAACGGTCTTTCCTTAGTGGATTTTAATGTGATTCTTTTCGCATCGAAGTTATCTAATCTATATGCTTTCACCACAAGAACGCAATTATTGCAACCTCATCAGTTTTGTTGACATGCTAGCCTACAGCATCTTACACCATCTGTCATTGTCTGTCAAGGGAGTGCCTGACCACAGGTGCAGAGACTCATTTCTCAGTTTCACAACTTTTAAAGTCAGGTTCTAACTTTACTCACATGTTCCCCGCAGTAGCATCGCATATAATCCATAAGCACATATGATATACCAAAATTGGAAATGAATTCATGTTTGAAAGAGCTTTGAATGTGTAATGTTGCCTTTATAGTTTCACAGACTGCTGTAATTACACCTGTAACTGACCTGTAACCTGTAATTAATAAAATTTAGTACACTTTGAGACTGCATACAGACATCTCAAATAAATATTTTATCTTCCTCACCCTATCCTCCACCCCCTTTAGTGTGTGAATAGTAGGCTATGTGTGTAAACACACACACACACACACACACACACACACACACACACACTTACAGTTGGTCCCACTCTGGGTCCCTGTCCAAGAGCAGAGCATACATTTACACAGACACACAGCTGGTTTAGGTTACTGGCTGGGTCCCTGTGCCAGACGCCTCTTAGGTTCTCTCCAAACATAGAAACCAATCCTTGCACCGGCACTGCCCAGACACCCCTAATGAAGGCAGATCTGAATCCATGCTAATATGGCTATTGGGTCTGATACAGTCTCCGGCAGCGGAAGGTCTTGTGTTTCATTGCCTGAGTGGAACTATGAAGCACATGAATAAGTGACTTGGCTGTGTTAAAGCCCGGATCTGAGAGGGGTGTCCTCTTGGGGCCATCTGCTGTGGCAGGACAGCTGTTTGTATCAGCCTCTGCTCACAACATCACATACATTATAATAGGTGGTGGATACACACAAAATAAAGTTACATTTCATCCAAGGCAATAATAGAGTGTTTATTAGTCCCCACACCCCCCTTTCCCTAACTCCTACCCAAGCATGTACACTTTCATGTCCTAAATTACTCCTCCCAGACAGCTGTTTCCAACCACATCCTTTTAATGTGATTGTTGTACGTTGTAATTTACATAGCTGTTTCATATTACTCTATTCCATGCAGAGACTTGGAGTAAAATATTCAGCTTCGTATCCAACAGGGGCACTGTCATATGAGAAGCATTTCTTGAATGCTGATTAAAGGGCGAGTGACCACAAACAGAAGCATGGGATATCTGCTCTAAATTCAAAGACATTATTACTGTCCCTCACCAAATGACAACACATGAATATGATAATTCTAGGATATCAGGTTGTATGGTATTTCTTCCAAAGCAGGTTATTAGATGACATATGCAACGCAAGTTATAATATTTAAGTTATTTGCTAGTGGTCTATAGCTTCCTTCCTCTACAGATGAGCAAATAGTAATTTTAGGACGCTAAATTCACTTGATTCCATTTGGTTCATTCACGCACACAAACGGACGCACATACCTTAACAATAACAATAAAGGGCAAATTCTGTTTCCCAAAATACATGAAAAACACGTATTTGGTATGTACGACAGACACAAGGACACAGCAGAACAGCTATGGAAGGGGGATAATGGCGACAGGACACTACCAGTAGATCTGTTTCCCCCTGAGCTGAGGCAGCATCTTTTGGGGGTGACACTCAGCTGTATCCTGGACAGATGCACCAATTTCCTCTCCCCAGTTGTGACACCTGTCACTGGGACTTACATGGGGTGCAACAGACCATGCAAGTCTGTGATGAAGCCTGAAATCTTACTCCGAAGGCTGCCACTTACCGCCTGCAACAGGGACTTACTTTGTAAGTCATTGTAACGTGGGCTTTTGTCAGATATTGATTGCTTGACATGACTGCCTTCCTTTGAAAATGGGTGAGCACAACCACCTACGGTGCAGCCACACAGACAGACACTGCTGGTGGTAAGGAAGTGACAGCAGAAAAGTATCAACCGCATTCCCCTGCTGACATGATTACAGGGTGTGTAACGTTCCTGTCGCCCTGGGGCAGCCAAGCTCAGAGAATGGGACTTACCTCTGCAGACTACGGCAGCCAGTCAGAGGACACTGGGAGGTAGGCTGGTTATAGGGCCCTTATCCAGCCACTGCTGAACAACAACAAACCACCCATTCATGGAGAACTGTACTTGTGCTGACATGCAGAAAAGGTTCAGTCTCCTCTTCTCCGATAATGTTCTTTAAGGTTCTTTTGGGGGGAATTTTAAGGTTTCTTTTTTTTAGGGATTTGTTTTAGTTTCTTGCTTCATTTTTTCGTCACCATGCAGATAACTCTGAAGCCTCCCCAGTGAGTTTGTTTCAAGGCATTCCAGTACGAAAGCTCACCACAGCATGCTCCAGGGTGGTCCCTAAGCCAAGTAAAATATTGCTAAAGATTTTGGAGGAGGCCGTTGTTCTAAACAAGCTGAGGAGGTGTGTGTGTGTGTGCAGCATGCTTAATGGTTTAAGCAGGTGCCCTGTGGTCAAATTGGCCTGCATTGTCCCAAGTGAGTTAAATGAGGACTTAGATGCATCAGGGCCTAAAGATTGCCCTGATGCATCTAACTCTTTCTAGCAACCCTGTCCGCCCCAACCCCCCTCCCTCTCAGCCTTAGGGCACCTGGAGCTCTTGTTACGTCCCTAAGAGTCTTGGTTTACTGCCCTCCCTAAATATTAGGGAGTTCATTAAGTTAAGAGCCCACCAGATAAACATGGAGATCAGGATGCACAAAGACGCTCACTGTGGCACATGAAAGCAAGCAAGGCAGGCTTTAGGTAAACAACCAGATCGGGATTCACAAAGCACTTCACTGTGGCGCAGTCATCCGAGAGGCCCCTTAAATGTGTCCCCTCTTGATCGGGTCCCATTGGCCAGCCTGTCTGCGTCTGTTCTGAGGGGCCGGTGTCATTAAGCTTTATGGCGCAGACAGCCTCGTGCTCCGACTTGCAGCATTGTTCTCGCCGTTGAACACTGCTCCCTATAAGATCTCCTGAGTCAGCAAGCAAGTGTTGAAAATATTTCCACCGGGGTCTTTCCACGAGCTCCCATTTCCTGCACAAAGGCTCCAAACGACAGCGTTTGAACCACCACCACCACCAACACCCCCCATCCTCTTTTCTTTCTCCACACAATCAATCATAGGAGGCAGAACCCAGACAGGACACTGGGGAGATTAACATGGAAAAATACGTCCGTGTTAGTGCTCCCACATGTTGAGGGCTCCAGACGAAGAGGCTAAATGGGGGTCCAAACGTGGTGCACCCAACCCACCCTGGCTGCTCACACGTCCGTCTCATGGGACACATGCACACACATTGACGCAACCCAAAACGAGAAGATGTACAGCTTGGATGAAGTCATGGTAGCCTCAGGTTCACGCGCCTGTCTCAAACAGGAGACCCAGGAGAGGGTCTGTCTGCGCATTTGGATATCTCAGCCAGGAGGAGAAGATGCTACAAAGATACATGGCTACTGTGCTCTTTCATCGTCTCTCCCACTTCTGTGATTTCTCACTTCTAAATGAGTGGCTCTAATGGTCAGCGGATCTCAAATGGACACAACTTCTTTTTTTGTCTTTTGCATGAAGTATCACAACTATGAGCCCACTGTGGCAGCTGGTTCTAGTTTGGCAGGACAACTCTCACCAGTCAACTGACCAAATAACAGAGAGGGCAAAAAATGAGGGTAAAGCGCAATGGAAACATTAATTAAAGAAACATGCTCTTGGCTAAACATGGCTGGAATGGGGATTGGGGGGTGGGCTGGGGTCTTGTAAAATATTGGGGGGGGGGGGGGGATTTGAGAATGAACACGAAGAGCACTGGGAAACTGCAGGCTCCAGTGTGCAACCCTCTCTGGAAGCCATTAGGTCTCACAAACCAGAGTAATCCCTGCTCACCCAGCTCCTCCAACCCCCATGCATTCACTGGGATGCTGGGCTCAAAAATGTTTTTCTTCAATACTGGTTTGACAGTCGTTCTCAAAAAGACAGAGAGGGAGGGAGAGAGAGAGGGAGGACATGAGAGAACATTTTGTTGAAAGAAATTTTGTGACTGTGTGTGAAACACTGTGCTGACCCTATTGTGCCCCCTTTACCACTGGCGCTGTAAAGACCAGTGTCTTCCCCAAGACAAGACAAGGGGGCTCCATTGGTGCTCTCGTGCTCTGCAACCCCTCTGGATAGCGACAGGGAGCAAAGCACACATTTCCCATGATGTGATCTCATTAGTGCCCTGCTACCTCCCTGCACAGTGTGAAACAAAGAGGCTTTGGAATACCCTGATCCTTTCCAAATGTAACATGTAGTCACATACCATTCAACTCCTACCTCACCCCCCTCTTTCTCTCTTGCTCTTGTTGTCTCTATCTCTTTGTCTCTCTCTCTTTCTTTCTCTCTCTCTCCCTATTCACACTCTGTTGATTACCTTTCTGCTTTGTTTCTGTCAGTCTTATGCTCTTTCTCCACATGCACACTGACCTCCCATAGCCTTTGCTTACTTTCCAGAGCTGCTGTCTGTCAACATTGTCAATGGACCCATATTGCGGTGATATGTAAACCCATCTATAGGACAGCAAGTTGGCTCCTTTTCTTCCTTTATTGCACTGTAAAACATTCACATCCGGACCTCATATAAACAAATCACACATCAGGACACATGCACTGTCCTCTTTATACGGTGGTAGGCACAATCATAGGATATTGCTCACACTTTCCACTCAGAACAAAAGAACAGAGACCTTCTTCTCTTTCAGCCAGGGCGAACATCCAACAGAAGAGACACATGGTCCTGTCCTGTGTGACACAGAGAGAAGCATAGGGGAGGTGTGTGTGTGTGTGTGTGTGGGAGGGGTGGCTGTTCCTCATAGGAATCACACAGCACCAGACATCAGCTCCAGATGAGGGTTCTGCTTCAGCAGGTTCAACATTCAACGTTCACTATTTCCACAGACTGCAGTTCTAAAGCACCTCCACAGAAAGATGGGATCCAGGTGAAGGGGGAACTCATGCCTTCAAGCATGTTCCTCAGTGCAGGTTTAAGACGTCCGATTAATTGTTTGATTGGCGCTGCAATAACAAGCGTTTATCAGACAAGAGTATAATTGGTTTGAGGCAGAGAGCTAATTTCCTTTCCTCCACTTTGGAAGCAGAGCCAGGATGTGATCTCACTCTCCCACTGGCCCACTTCTCAGCTACAGACCTGGACAATCTGCATGTAGAACAACAGCAATTTCCCCTCTCTAGCCTGCCTGGTCGCTCTGCAGGTACAGAATGATTGCAGGGAAAACAGCGTCTGGCTATTAGGAGGGCAGTTCCCTGTCATCAGCTGAGTGCAAACAAGGCCTACAAGCCTTTTTTTGGAGGGGGGGGGGGGGGGGGATGGGGGGGCTTCTTTTGGAGCCAGAACTGGAGCTGCTGCTGGCGTTCGGCCAAAGCCCACAGTGGACAGAAAAGAGCAGAAACCTTTAACGGGAGGCCAACGAAATGAGCTTTCATTTCCCTCCTTTGTGCCAGCGTAACCATGGTTTTTGCCATTAATATTTCTGTTGCCACCCTCCCAAAACTTTGATAACAGACTTCCCCTCATTTCCTTTCCCTACAGGAGCACAGCACAGGGGAGTGAGACGGGGGAGAGAAAATAAGAGAGAAGAGAGAGAAGGGAGGAAGAGAGGGAACATGAAAGAGATAAAGTAAAAGAAGTAAAAGGAGGCCTGAGAATCAGGAGCCTAGAGCCACAAAGAGTTGGCTGGAACTGTGATTCACACACCAGCCTTGAGATTTATGAACTGAGAGTATAGTCTCTCTCACAAACAAATGCACACACATACACACGTTCACACACAGAGAGGTTAGGGAGGTAGACATAGCATAAAAGGTTAAAGACTCTAGTGAGTTTGGAGTTTGTATTTCCTTTAATGCTGGAGACCAAAAAGACTGTTGGCAAAGGAGAAGTGAGGCCACAGGTCAGATTGATCTTGGATCAAGTTTGACTAGGGGAACGGTGCATCATGTGGTCCACGGAGTGTTTTTCTTTGACAAAACATTTTCTTCCTTTAGCTACCGAACCAGCCAAAGGGCTGTCAGATTATTCTCAGATCTACAAAGGTGTTTTAAGTCGTACTTTTTGTAGTCAAGATGTCTTAACTTACAGTACCTTCCTCCCCTAAAGACTTTCTTGAGAGGGTAAGATATTTCTGACGTGAGGCTCTGTCATGCCACCCGTTCCGTGTGCCGTATAAGAAAGCGCCGAGATTTATGATCTTAGTGTTTGCAGTGAGGACCAACCTTTATTGATTTGTCAAATTCCTGAACAGAGAACACATTTGAAGATTATTTGACAGGCCATAATTCTTTGTAGTGTACAGCATGTTCCAGGCGTCACAGTTGTGAGTTGCCCTTAGGCTCAGCCACTAAAACCTCTTTGAAATGCTAATGCTAACGCTTTTCTTTTGTGCAGGCTGTCGTTTGTAAGTCCAAAGTGTCTCTGTCTCTCAGAGATGTGGACTCGAGTCACGAATTTGACTTTAGACTTGACTTGATAAAATTGTAGAGAGACTTGCAACTCGACATCAGTGACTCACTTGGACTTGAGCATTTCGACTTAACAAGACTTGCTTCAAGTTCTTTCCCCAAAACCATTTCTCGCATGTATGTATGTGTCTGTGCAGCACCATATTTTCATTTCAATTGCACTTGTTTTAATAAATACAGATTCTAAAAGCATAAATTATCTATGCAAATATGTCATTACTCTGTGGTTGAAAGGACTTGAAAGGACTTGAAAATCCAACTGCAGGACTTGAGACTTACTTGTGACTTGCAAAGCAACGACTTTGGACTTGAATTGGGACTTGCATGTCTTGACTTGAGACTTGAATTGGGACTTGAGGGCATAGACTTGAGACTCACTTGTGACTTGCAAAGCAATGACTTAGTCCCATCTCTGCTTTGTCTTCCCTTCAGAATGGATGAAAACTACAGCATCATCCCCCACGGCGTCAACTTTCAGGATCCCATCTTCCCAGACACACCCGATAACCACCGTATGTTTGCCAGCCTCTTCCAGTTTGCCAACTGCACCAGTGGGACCCTCGTGCATCAGTACACACCTGAATGGGAGGCTCAGGAGGACAGCAGGGTCAGTGTATTTCCATTCTCCTTAGAACCACATGACTTGTAGGAGAGGTGGTTGAGTGGTGAGCTATGTCTCAACGTGTAACAGTAACAAGATGGTTGGATTGATAGTCAGAGAATGTATACTTGAGATACGCATCATTGATCACTTTATTAAGTGAATTGTTTAATGTCTTGTTAATACAGATATAATTGCTAATTAGCTAACTTATGTTGACCATACTCTGATTCTTAAAAGATGCACAACAGACAAAAGCAGCAATGTTTTCCCTCACTGCTGTATGAGTGGATTGGATATACAGTAGGTAGATAGATAGATGGATGAATAGATAGCCTTGTAAGCAATGGAAATGGCTGGTTATTGTACATATCAAAAGGACTACCCATACTGTTCTCCACTACAGTAAAAAGACATTCATGATTCGAGGAGGTTATTAGTGATTTGATTGTGCCATGAACTGTTGAAATCCACTTCAGTTGAGTTGCTGGTTCGAAACATTAATTTCCTTTGCTATTGTGGACGATGTATACAAAGGGTTCATTTTGAGATATGTATTTAAACAGCTTGCTGCATCCTTGATGTTCCCCAGGTCTCAATGAAGTATCCCCTGCCAATAACTTGTCCTTACTGTTCCCTTCAATGACCAGCAAGTTGGACTGACCCCTTCCTTTCACTGATTGCCAGAGTGCGTTTGGAGAGATTCCGAGTTCACTCTGAAAAGAGCTCCTCTCCATTGAGGATGAGTCATGAGAACTTTCCCCATCACGAAGAGTTTATATTTGGGTCAACTCCATAAAAATCAAAAACACTTCAAAGAACTGAATCCCTGGGTTCAGACATATAATTGCGGAGATGGTGAGGTAAAGGTCATTGTGGTTTGGTGGAATACAGTCTGTAGCCTCTAGTAAAATGTCCATACTGACATGTTCTGAACAAGGTGAAGCACACACACTGTTCTAACTAGAAGTCTTTGAGACCTCCGTGGTGAGGATAAACATAGCTCTGTTTCACAGACTCTAGCTGTCGCAATGCTCTTTTATGTGCTCGGCAGGCCAGTTGACTCTGTAGAAAAAGTTTGAAAAAGAAGTTACTATAGGATGTAAGTAAAGGAGCATTTGTTTAGCTCGCTGAATCCTGTTGATTCAGCTCACCCAGTAGAGTGCGGCAGCATTTTCTGCGTCCGGCTTTCACTTGCTATTGTTATGTGGATGTTTTAGAGTAATCAGATATTGTAATTGACAGTGAGACTGAGCAGTCTCAACATCATAACAGACTACAGAATGGAATGAAGCTGTCCTTTTATTGAAATTAATAAATCACTGTGGATCAACTCTGCATTCCTATTTCTGACTAATTTGTGTCAGTGGCTGGTTTCAATCAAAGGCAAACTGCACATACAGAGTTCTGCCCTCTAATGAAATGCAAATGGATTTCGTTTACATAAATGACCATGTTTCTGCTCAAATCTGTAATCCGCAGGAATGGCAAGACAGCACAGACGTCATTCCCATGGCTGATCTCAGAGCAGTGGTGTGCCAAGGGCCAAGTGCAGTAGATTGAAAGCTGGAAGGCGCTCAGTGCTTGTGGCCTTGTCTGTGCATTAGGAAGCAGAGTGTATACTGCACAGGAATTGCATTGTTAATCTGCAGGCCAGAAAAGCATGGAAGATTGATGTGTTCAGGCTTAATTAGAGACTTTTGTTGACCAGACTCTGACTCTCAGAAGATGCACAACACACAAAGCAACATCAGCAACATTGCAACATTTTCCCACACAGCCACTTTTAGAGTGGATGGATAGATAGATAGACAGACAGACAGACAGATAGATAGATAGAAAGATAGATAGATAGATAGTTTATTTGTACAGTACAAACGTATTGAATGCTGGGGGCCATGAATGCAAGATACATAAATGAAATATGCAGGAGATGAGATTACAAGACATGACATGGACATGTTGACTAAAGAGTGCATATAGTTTTTTGGTAAATAAATAAATCTCTTTGGTGCAGGCCCCTGTCTCCATTAGATAACGCCAGGCAAAGAGATCACATTCAATCAATGAATGATGCAGGAGGGAAATCCTTAGGTAGACAGCACCTGAAGCTGTTACTGGTTAAAAGTGGGATGCAGACTGACATACAGTAGTAGAGGGAAAACCCTTGGCCCTCTGGAGTAAGAACTGGCAGTCCAGAAATCAAGGTTAATTGGTTGAAATCCAGTACCATTCATCGAGACCATTCCTCTTATAATGTTTCACTTTGGCAGTGTGATATCTAGCAAATGAAATGTTCCAATGCCAACATAGGTTTTTATCACCTTTTGTCTGAGAATGTTATCTCAAATCTGGCATCAGACCACTCAGTGCTCAGGACCCTGTTTTCCAGGAGGTCATAAGGGATGTTGATGACGAGATCTGACTAAAGGCACCAGCTCCCGTCACGGACAATTAACCCCAAGAATTCCCACACAAAGGCCTAAGTGTGGAACTCACATGCAGCCGAGTTCAAATCAATCAGATATATATATATATATACAGGAGATGGAGAGATAGTATCACAGGTGGTGGCGCTGTGGGTTTTGAAACCAAATACCTACTGCATCTCTTTTAATCAGTGCATTTTCAGATTTGACCCCCCCACATGTTTCTCCTCCAATGACATTTGAACAAAGGAAGGAGCATCAGAGTACCACGTCAGATGACGTCATGTTAGCATTTATCTGTCACCACATATTTGAGTCGTCTGATTGTGTTCTTATATCTCTGTCTCATAGCTGGTTAAAGGAGTTCAGATGGACGCATTAAAAGCTAGGTCTTGTGTTTATTAAAAACGGCAGACACACAGAATCATCTGGGGGTGATTTTGAAGCCAGATCCCAGCAAGAACACATGCCAGGATGTTCTCTGCATGGATCAGCATTGAACTAAATCACCAGCCGCACAGCCCGGGGGAGGGCACGTAGTATCTCCAGTATCTCTCTATCGGTCTGATATGGCCTGAGGTCTGCACTACTGCAGGTGAAACTACCAGTGTCTCAAAATCCCCAAAGTGGACGCATCTTTAGAATTCAACATTACCTGCACCTCAGACCACAAGCATGCATGTTAGCAGCAAAATGAGAACACAAAAGAAGAAACAAAGAAACATTACCTTGCAGCTCACTCAAAAGATGTCTATCTGAAATGTGCAAAAAAATGTGTCAGCTTCTCCTCCTTCATTAGTGCAGACCCATTTGGTCATGGTTCAAAATGTTTTATTTTATAAGACTTTCATAAGCATTCTTGCAGAAAATAACCATTGCTTATTACATCAGACCAGGGAGAGAGACATTTTGAATGTGAGAGCTCAGTTGCCCCATAGCCAGTCTGCTGTCCCTGAATGATTCTCTTAACTCTGGGGATCAGATTGCAGCTCTTCCTCAGAGGGCAACATCTGACCTTACTAGAAATGAGTTTGTTAGACACTTAAGAGGAAACATATGAAAAGTCATCAGCTTTCTTCCCCAAAAACCATATGGATTGCATTTCAAAGGGTTGGCACATGATTGCTGACATGTGAAAGAGCTAAGATCATTGCATCAACTTAAATTAAATGAAGGAAATTGTATCCATCTCAACTACAAATCGTAAAATAAACCTGTTTTGTAGATTCTTAATACTACAAAGAACATAGGCCAGGATTGCTTGTACAAACTGCAGATGTCTAGTTTGATTTTTGTCTTTGAATCATGAATAATATTTTTGTTTTATGAATTGTGCTTACCAGCCTTATAAGATTCGTAATATCATAAAATAGCTGACCCATACCAAGCTACCCTCAATGCTATTATCTCACTCTGATCTACAATTTCTCTGGTCCCTATTCAGCTCCTCTGCTCCACGGTCCAGAAGGCCCTCTTCGAGGAGGAGGAGCGGGTCAAGACGCTCTCACAGAAGGTCAAGGTCCTGGAGAAGGCCAACAACCACCTGAGGGACAAAGTGAAGAACATGAAGCGTCTCCTGAGGCAGGCCAAGCGTGAGACCAAGGACCAGACGCTCCTCATCAAACAGATGCACGAGGAGTCTCCACACCCCCAGCAGGAGACCAACCCGGACCAGAAGCCCTCTCTGAAGATGATGCCCAAGAAGCTGAAGAGCTAAGCAGCTGCCTAGCATCACTGTGTGTACGCAATATAGATATCAGCAAGGGTATGCGAGTGATAAATATAATGCTATTAGGATGCATGATAGATGGGAAACCCACACATTACAGGAACACTACTCCTACAGGTATCATTCTGACAAGTAATCTTGGAGTTTCATACAGCACCTTACAGTAGTTGCCACAGCACATGCAGTATTTTGTAAGCACTAACCCCACTGCATAACTTTACATATATGAAGTACATACGTAAGCTATACCATGGACAATGCATTATCTGTACAATCAATGTTAAGGGTTTTTTTTAAAGGCAGGAAACATAGAGTGAAGATGACAGCTCAGATTAGTAATTTTGTTTAGACCCTGGTTCAAAATGGGTCTGAAACTCTTGCTTCACCAATGGCACACACTGGTAACCTAATTCATTTTCTGTTGCATAAGAATAGCATGCTGGGAACCTGGTCAAAGTCCAGAGCCTGATTTTTACCTTGCCCAGCTCTCCTGCAGGTATAGACAGAGCCCAACCGGCCTTCTGGCCATGACTTGACCAGCTTCCTTCCTCCGGGGCTGGCCGTAATGAGCTGGAGTTGTTGGTCCTGTGTTGACAGGCCATTGCCTCCTCACATTGTATCAGTGCACCCAGGGCACTGATCTGGCATACCTGCTCCTGTTGACATGGTTTCCCAGCGTGCAACTGGGTACCGCAGATAGTATTCTCAAAAACACTGTGGGTCACAGGCAACCATGTAATGCCCTAGGTCTCCCTGGTTTACCTGCATTTATGTTGGTTATCCAATTTACAACATATTACTCAAGATTCTATGTACTGAGAGTTACTTTTTGAAATAAGCTCTAAACATTCACTATCTGGTTCCAAAACTGTGTGGGCTGGCTTATTTGTCTTACTTTTACTGAGTGAAAAAATTGTTTTATTTGAAAATAGGGTGCTGAGCACTCAATAAACACAACCACTACTCAGTGAGGCGTGTTGTGCTATATAAACATGTTTCAACATTGAGAAAATTTTTGCTTTTTAATAGAATGTATTGCATTTGTTTTTTTTTAATGGAAAGCCTTACAAACATGTTTTTGTATCCTCATATATAGTCATATGTATGGTAATGAAATTTTAAATAAATAAATTTGTTACTAGTTACCATGTCAACAGTCTTATGAATGGCTCCATTGGCTGTTTTCTAAAACTTCTTAAAAAGCAGATACTAAAAAACATGCCAAAGATATAAATACCAGGTACATTATAAATCTGAAAGGTTCTCTCTTGTTTTATGTATTTTTTTATGGATTATTCTTGGTTTATATACTCTTGTTATAGGTATATTGTTACTGACAGGATGCAAACTGGCCATAATCTCTTCTGGATGATGATCACATTATCACTTTCCATCTATCTGTCTCATCTTATCAGGCCTTTTATTTGGGGGGGGGGGGTTGGGTGGAACCCAGCCACACAGATAAAATTAAACATGTAAACATGTTTTCTAGATTACCACTCATTTCTCCAGAGCTCCTGAGAACAGAATGATGTGAGATAGGATCAGATGTATTTCCTGTGTCAGCCAAAATGCTTTCACTAGAGAGACCAGATGAGATGAGTTGAGAGATTTGTTCCATGTCACTCTGAAGCTTGGAAAACTCACTTTCAAACCCCACTCAAGCAAAAAAAAGGAGAACTTGAAATCATGTACTGGCTCCATTCGTACATTCTCTGAGAGGTGCAGGTCCAAGTTGCAATCGGCACAGGGCCTTGTCAACGTCTTTTTTCATACTTATCCTTATTATCCTTATTGATGAGGGTGAGAGATTGCTTTGGCGTGCACGACTACTGCTATGTGATGCAGAGCCAAAAAGTTATTTTTGTAGAGCGTTAGGAAAGATTAAAAATAGTTTCCTTATACGGTGACCTCCCGTAACGGCGTACTGTACTGTCTGGTATATGCTCCAATTGAATTTTTCAAATCTGGAGTTCTCTTGGCAGAACGAGAACCCTATTAAATTTTTCAACACTGTTTCCAGGGTAGAACTGGGCCCAATCTTTTCCATATGGCTTTTGTTTCTGTGCCCATAAAAGAATTGGACATAGGGAAAAAAATGACTTGAAATTGTCTTTTTTAAGAGATCATTTACAATGTGTTTCCAATTCCTGATAAAGTAAATGGGTGATACCGCAACCACTAAATGAGACTGTTAAGTGTTGCAGACATTTATGATCTTACGCTATATATTATTTTTGGGGTATGTTGGGAGGGGCAGTCTGGCTTGACCTCTATTTAGGGGACAGCTACAGAATACCTCTGTAGCAAAAAAAAACACATCAGTACATCATAGCACCAGCCCCCAAACAGAAATCTGTCATAGTGCAATGGACATGCTCCAAAGATGATATACACACACAGCCTTTTCAACATAAACCGTGTACATGCACGAGCTGCAAAACAGATGTGCAGCGGCACGGCTGCCTTTGCGGTGGTCCTCCCCGGTGAATTTCGGCTAATCACAGACACGGCTTTGTTTGTTTTTATTTTCAGTTGTTCTTTTTTTACCCTCTTATTCCATTTTGGGAGATGCGGTGAAACTTTAATTTAAGGATTTCCCAGAATGATAAAAGGAATATGGATGGGTCTTGTGTGGATTATTCAATCTTCCCGCTGGCAACATACAGGGTGAAAGAATTTTCTTCAAAAAAAAAAAAACTTTGTGTGGGGGAAAGAGAGAGTTCAGCCAAGACCACAACAGCATAAAGTAGTCCGAGTCACAGCAGCATTATTTTAATCATGTTATCCCTGCTCTCCCTGTCTATAGTTTGGTGTGTGTGTGTGTGGTGTGTCTGTATGTTTGTGTATGTGTGTGTCAGCGTCAGTGTGTGTGTTTGTGTGTACAGTATGCGCACACACTAGTCTGCCTGTATAAATCTGCCCAAGTGATGTGTGAGGGAGAAGACCAAAAACACTAATCTTCCCCTGCCGTGCCAGAGCTCAGCGAGAGATCCACAGAGGACGCCCCTGATCTCAGCTGAAGACCGTCTGCTGGGCAGGCTCCTCTCAGCAGCCAGTGAGGTCTCAGCCTCCCCTGTGCTCCTGCTGGTAATCACTCAGATATGGACTATGACAGCCAACGCTTCCCTTCCCCGACAGAGGAATTTAACTTCCCTCATGGCTCCAGGTAATAATTGTTCTATAAAAATCTAGACAATGTGATGGATGAAACAACCCTCCCCCCTCTCTCTCTCACTAACACACACACACCACCACTATTATGTTATGAGTGAGCTTCACAGCAGGTTGCCTTACTGTGAATTTTTTATGGCTCTGTCAACGTCACAGTAAAACAGGTAGACTCAAAATCACAACTTTGCATGCCACTTCGTATGAGTTGCTTCAGAGCAAAGTAATCCCATATTCCCTATAGCTAATATACATGTAGTTGTTAACTGCATTGTTGGAACGCATAACAGATTCAGGGTGCACTTGTGCCTCTTTCCAAATTCTTTGCGCAATTGCCGCAGTGTTATATTAAGCTATAATTTTAAGTTATATTAAAAGAGGGCTTTTAGTTGGAGGTCAGTGTTTTTAAGGTTACTGTGTCGCCCGAGGTTGTCTAATGATAATTGCTATTCCAGGCCACGGTGTGCTTGAGATGAGAGAGAGAGAGGGAACTAAAAACAATAACTGTTTGCCACATCCAAAAGACAGGGCCACATCTCCCGGGCTGCAATAGGACGCAGGTGCACGGCACGGAGAGAGAAATCCGCAGAAAATGCTCCCGTCGAGCTGCGTCTGGAAGCTACATATATATATATATATATATATCTCACCTTTGCTTGATGTCATCCCCCTTCTCAGGCATTGCTCTGGTGAGCAGGGCTGGAAGACTGATGGTAAAGTACTTACAGAGGAACCGGCTGGTCTCCCATGCGCTCATCCCCATTCCGAGAGAGAGAGAGAGAGAGCTGGTCGTGTCACCGCCAAAGCCATTAGTTGTGCCTTGGCTTGGACAGGCTGTGTTCCACCCTTTGGAGAGAGTCAATGTGCACAGCACACCACAGAGCACCACAGTAAACCACCTATCCCACACCACACCACCATAGCACAGTACACCACATCACATCAAACCACCCAACAGCACATCACTCTACACAGCACATACACCACAACACACAACATGACACCACAGAGTGAACTGCACTACACTATACAACAACACACCACACCATAGTACACCATAGCATACAGTACAATGAGCTACACCACACTACACAACAAGACACTGCACCACACCACAGCAACCATGGCTCACTGGGGAACAGAGAGTCTCTGGTGGATTACAGAGGAAGCTGGGAATGGAACAGAGGGAGAGAACCAGGTGGGGAGGCTGATGTAAACAAAGGTTGGGAAGTTCCCTCTCTGTGTGTATGTGTGTGTGTGTGTTTTTACAGGTCCACTCTTCACACAAACAAATGAATGTGTACAAGGTACCAATAGATCAAAAAAAAAAAAAAAAGAAAAACAAAGGCAGCCTTTTCTAATAAACGCACTGCCATTCCTAATTTTAACATTCTCACAAAGTGGGGTCTCCTTCCCTTGCATGTCATTTCTCACGGCCGAATGTCTTTGTAAAAGCTGTTTGGGAAGCATGTGTGGCAAATTTGCCTCCCAACCTCTGCCCTCAGCCTACTTCAGTATTAATAACCCAGAGTCTGAAAAGGCTACAGGATAATTAAGGCCTATTTAAAGGAGGCCAAAAAAGGGGTTTTGTGTGTGTGTGTGTGTGTGTGTGTGTGTGTGTGTGGGTGGGGGGGGGGGGGGGGGGGGAATTCCAGGTTGTCTCTGTCTGAAAGACTGGGAAAAGGAAGAGGCATTCTGGATTTTGTATAGGAGCCACAGGCAAAAGAGTATACACACAAACACACACACACACACACCAGACAAAGACATAGCCAGAGAGAGATAGAAAAAACAAACACACACTCACCCCCCCCCCCCCCCCCCCAAACACAAAGACGGCTAAAGAGAGAGACAAACACACACACACAACCCTTACACACACAAAACACAAGGACATTGACAAAGAGAGAGAGAACACAAACACGCACACACACACACTTCTAATTAAATGTTTAATGAAACCCCATTCTGATGCCAGCGTCTGCACAGCTCTCCCTGTTGGCTTAGTCGCATCTGCGCTCTAGATAGCCTGCTTTAGCATGCATCTGTGCACCTCCACACACTCACACACACAAACACCACCCGTAATCCACAATGTTTGAAGCACATCCCTACACAACACCACCCCACGTGTACACACGCACACACTCACACACACACTGGCCCACGGTGCTTTGGTGCTCCTGCATACCTGGCCCCACACAACACACAGCTCCAGCAGCGCAGACACCCCTGCGTTGGTCTAGGTCCCAGCAGTCAGGGGTGATTCATCATCTTCTCTCGCAACCTCCCCAGTTAATGGTAATAGCACACTCTTGAAAAAGAGCCCCGAGTCCCGAAACTCAATACGTAGAGATGCCTGTCACCACGCAGAACAACGATGCCGTTACTCATCCTGCAGGGCTTTCGCCGCACGAGACCCTCAGTGCCTGTCAATGCTTCGGGCTAACAAGAGCAGGATGCCGGAAGATGCTTAACTAGAGAGTATGTGGTCTTGAGAGCAACAAACCGTGTATTTGTCAACATTGTTGTGTTTGCCACAAACAGCTGGCATGCTCAAGTGACTTGCTGCCGTGTTTAGCTTAGTGTGACTTAAATGCCCCCCCCCCCCCCCCCCCCCCACACACACACACGTTTGATTCTCCCTCTGTAAGAGCAGACAACACGTGCTAAGACACTTAGTAACTCCTCACATCCTGGAAGGCTCTTTTCACCAGTCAAGGCAAACATTTACTCTGCAAGAGCAAAGCTGGTCTGTCCGCATTAGAGGTGTTTGAGCTTGGCAAAATGAAGTCCCATGTCTTGAAGAGAGCTGACAGCAAGCTTGGAGGAAACCAAGGAGAGAGGGAGAAAGAAGGCGAGAGGAAGTAAGAGAGAGAGAGAGAGAGAGAGAGAAGAAAAAGAGAGATGGAATCCATCAGTGGCGAAACAGTAACCTCTTGGGCAACAGGTTCAGTTCAGCCAAGAGGGTCCTCCTCTATGAACCACTTCTGCTGCACACACACACTCTTACACACATACTACACACACGCACACACACAGGTTGAGTGAAAGCGTAGCAAAACTCCCATTACACTGGGATGTCAGCTTTATTGCCAGGTTTTTGAAGCAGACAGCTTCCCCGGAGGCCTCCAGCGTGTTCACAGAGAATCCCCACAGAGTCTTTATCCAGTAATGGAGATAAGGCACCTCTGTTCTCCTTGGCACAATATTGGCCACATGTTACGTGTGATTTTCCTACTTCTCCACACAGGCTTCATGATTGCTACCATTTGGACAATTATCAGTTCACTCCATGTTGATGTGATTATCTCAAGCTCTCGTAACACACACACACACACACACACATACACTCTCTTTCTCTTTATTGACATACTCTTGTTTTCTTTACAGATGTAAGACACTGGCAGAGCCCACAACATAAAAAGCAGCGACATGACTTCATGTGTTTGTTGTTAGCGGTGCATAATTGTGTTCAAAATTTATGTGCTGACTTGGGACAAATTATGTTTACTTTCTCATATTTTCTGCTTGACTTGTTTATTGAACCCATGAGTCCTTGGGTAGATGTTGGGTTTCTCAACTTGGATGGACGAACATATAGTTGAAGGTTTCTGGACAAGAACAAAACCAAGTTTTCATGTGACTGTAATGCCCCTCACCTCCACACATACACACACACAAACACACACACACACACACACACACACACACACAAAATATACACACTTACATGCACACACACACACACACATCTGGGCTTTCCCTGTGACATCTATCCACCTTACCTCTGGATCCCCTCATGAAAACACTCCATTATGGCTTCATAAGCATAAACCTCATTGGCCTTTGGGCACAGCAACATACCAAATGTTCTGATTTGTTTACATTTCCACAAGATTGGGTTGGAAACACAAAGCGCTTCTCACATGACTGTTATTGAGGTCTCGGCTCGTTTGCACAGCATGCCCGGAGAGGCGCGAGATTAAGAGCTTATGGCGAGGACTCGCAGCATCTCAAATGGTCCCTAATAAGTGATCAGAGATCAAGCGCAGGAATCATGACATCATTTAAAACACTCAAGGACCCATGGGTGACCTGGGATTGCACGTACGGGACAGTCCTGGGGTGGCCTTGGCCTATTTTTAGTGGCACTTTGCTTCCTGCCCCTCCGTGTACAGGGGGGGAGAGGGGAATGTGGGAAAGCTGACCGCTGCTGTTTGTGATGTGATGTCATGGAGATTGTATCATGACTCAAGCACATCTGGTGGAACCCCCACACCCCAAAACACACACACACACACAAAGTGTACACTTACACACACACAGACAAATCCACAGACACAGAAAACACAGAAACACAAACACACTCTCCTCCTCCAGGCAGCCTCTCAGTCTGCCACGCCGCTGAGGTAATGCCAGTCATCAGCACAGCACCTCCTCACCATCTGCTCAGGACGCTTCCTCCCTCCGGCTCTCCAACTCAGCCAGCACCAGACCCCTGAACACCCCTCTGACATGGAAACCACCATTGACACCACCTCAAGCGGAGGAGAGGACCAAAATAGTGTTTTAGATGATAGATGAAGGTACAAGAATACGTCAGCCAAATGTTGCATGATGTGTTCATGCATCCTTCACATTAAACTAACACTTAAGATCATTTTATGGAAACTACCCTATAAAGTCGTAAAAGAAACTACTAAATAGGACAAGAAACCCTCATGTAACCCCAGTCATTTGCATGCAAAGTGTTGTGAGAATTCATCATTATTGCATCTGACAGTGTTGACTTTAATGAGTCATGCTCAGTTGGAAAAAGATCTGGAGAGGAATAAAACATGTGATTTAGGTGGGGTTCATGCAAGGACCTTGCTGGGCAATGTAATCATTCCACCCTGCATGTTAGCATTACGTCCCAACTGAGAAGTAAAAGGCCCATCTGAAGGCTCTAAGGACCGTCTTCCCTAAGGAAACAAACTCCCAGTCCAAAGTCATGCATCCAACCCATCTCTGCTACAGTCCCCCTCCACTATCTCCCTGATGGATTGCCTATTCACTGGGGTTTGATAGCCACATTAAATGGTGTCTTCTAAGAAGTCTACCGAGACTCCTGGGACGCGATGTTCCATCTCCTCAGCATCACAGCATGCACTGTATCACACAGGCTTCTTTGGCAAGTGCCGACAAAACAGGCCATTTGTCTTCTTTTCTCTTTGCTTAAGAGTAAAGATACAGAAGTTTTTCGCAGTTGTGTCACAAACAGCTGTAAACAAACAGAAGGGTGAAATGTTATGTTTGTGTTATATTAGGGTTTCTGAGGGTTTCAACAACTTAAATGTAATACTTTTCAAGTCCATTATGATTAAATTGACCATGAACATGATGCTCTTTCTGGCAAAAATATGCATAGCTTTGATGCTTTAACTAAAATATTTGGCGATAGGATATACTTTATATGATGCTATCAACTACAACTACCAACTGCACATGAAAGAAATTTCCAAATCCCCTTAAATAGAAGACACCATTCAAGCATATATAATGGCCCACATAAAATGCACCACACTGGTGCATCTGTAGTCATTCACAACTCAGTATTCCAATTTTTCACTACATCTAGAACATTTTAAGGACTTAAATACATATTTAACAACAACTTTTAGACTTTTAAAACCCTGCAGAAACCTGTAAACATTCCCTTAAAGAGAGTTGAGGTTCAGTGTATACATTTCATTGGCAGTCATGGGGAAAATACATAGTAGTTGATGTTGTACAGCACAGAAGAGGTGACCAAGTCATCTTCGGCAGAGCTGCTATGTGTTTGGGTTTAATGCAGCATGTCTAGGTATTAAGGGCTGCCATGCGTGTACATTATGCTTGTCTGGACTGGCGACCCATTGCCCCGGAATTCCATCCATGCTGACCTGTTCTTTGATCTCTTGTGTAAATGGACCATAATGAAAAGGAGTCCCATTCAGACGTGAGCAGGGTCACAGCGCTGGAAAATCCGTTCATTGATAATTCTCTGGCTCTCCCCATCGCCTCTTTCATTTTTTCCTATCCTGTCTCGCTCCATCATTTTTTTGGGCCGACAGCTCGTGGACTGGAAAGTTTCATTCTCCCTCTCAGCCCCAGACTGGTGCGCTGCCTCTTATTTTTAAGGCCGACAAACAACACGCACATGCCAAGTTTGGAGCGTGGTCAACCCAAACCTGATAAGATGTAGGCAAATTCAAATAAAAAACCATCCTACACTCATTTGCATAGAGTATACCGTTCATCAGCCTCTTTTTTTTTGGAAAGCAGCTTTTGTTGTTTCTTGAGCTGAAAAGATAAACAAGGGAGCGGCAAGGCCAGAACCGATCAAAATATTACTATAGGAAAAATAGAAGCCTACAAAAATGTAAGGAAAAAAGTTTGCTGCAGCTGTCTACAAGGATGAGAAACATACATGAACAATGGACAGATAGGCTGACATTTTCATGTGCAGTCCACACAGCTGGTGAAAGGAGAGAACCCTCACAGAGACGGCTAAAAAGAGATGCAGACAGACGGACGCTCTGGGTGTTTTTTTTTTCTCTTCTCCTTCCAGCATCCAGCCCTGAGCTCCATTAAAACTGGCTGCTTGTAAAGCATTTGAATTTGTTTTGGAGTGTGTGTCAGACGACTGGAAACTTTTGGTCCAAATGTTATTTAGAGATGAGGAGAGGGTTATGGGAAGGAAAGAGAAAAAGCATTAGCCAGGGAAACTAATTCATTAATAGTGATGGGCAAGTTACTCTGTAAAAGTAATCTGATTACTGATAACTCAGTTCAAAAGTAATCCAATTACTGATTTCTAATTACTTCCACAAAAAGTAATATAATGGATTACTTTTAGTTACTTTTTGTGACGACCATGTATTTCCACAATACTTAAATCCACTTCATATCACCAGCAATTCAGTTTTTAAAAAACAACAACAGGGGTATAGATAATAGGGATGTTAAACGGTGACCGTGGTTGACTGTTTCAACGTTAAACAATAAAAATCAACCAAAATATTCTGTAGTCGTTAAAAAATTGACCAGTGTGGAGTGTGTGGGTTCATTTCAATTCACACAAACAGATGATCAGATGAGGTGACTTTTTGTAAATTGTTGGACAGACACAGCATGTAACCAAGTCTTATTCCTGCATGTGAGCTGCAGTGAATGTGATCTCTAAATTAGACTAAATGCTATAAGACTACAACTAGCCATCTCATTCCAAGATGTTTTATGTAAAGTGACATTATAAAGTGACAAAATCCCTCACACTCAATTTTACACAACTCGCCTATTAATAAACCAGTAAAAACATTTTGAGGTCACAGGGTTTGTAAGGTTTGCGAGCTCAAAACATGCAAAAAGTAGCCTATGCTAAAGGGTTCAGGCTAAAACACTCAAGGCAGGTGACTGCATCATGAAACATACAAAGAAAAGATGTGTATGGGACCATTTCACCAAAAATAATGACACAGATGTACTGGAATTAGGCAATGTTCCGTATATCGTGGGCTTAGAATTACTACATTTCAGGATGTTCAATTGTAACAGGTAATGATCAACTTCTTGCTTTATTATTATTAGCACTACCGTCTTCTCACACTAAACAAGCAGCATCTCATGGAAGCTATAATTTTCTTAAATGAGCCACGGGCGACAAGTGGAGGCGATTTGCCTCTCGGCGTCGGGTGGGGGGGATTAATAATAGAAAACCAGGCTATTTTATGCAAATATTGGACGATTACTCAGCCGATTTTTCATAACAGCCAATCCAGGTGAAGGGGGCGTTGAGATCGTGCAAGTTCAGAAAAAATTCAACATGGCGGACAACTGTATAGAGACGCAGGATTATGGACATAGCTCCGGAATTTCGCATTTTCCATGATATTCATTTTCATTTGAGGCGAGAAATAAACATTTTAAAACAATAAAATCGCATTGTTATGACTGGATATTTCTTTTTAACATAGATTGTTCGTAGCTCACAGGTTTGTATGGGTCGCCATAGAAACGCCCACAAGCAACAATCGCCCAAGTGATCAAATTGCCTTGTCGTTGATACGTGTGACCATAGGGTAACACTTTCCTCTTAGGTTCTATAAATTTTAAAACAATGGTTGTATTTCCATGTGTAGCCTACGCCTAAAAAGCGCCCTTCTCTCCCTCCGGAGGAGGTATCTCCATGCTGCAGTGATTGTGTGACTGTGTCTCGGATTGATGACATTACAGCACTACGTAGAGTGGCAAGGCACTGCGCACAGCTACGTCAATCATTTTTCATTATTATTATTTTTGCATAAAACTGGCTAGTCTGACAATTTCAATGCAACATAACAGTAACGTCGCGTTAGTCGGGTAGTTACTATAATCTCATTACTGCATTCTAAAATGTAACGCCGTTACTCTGTTACTGAAAAAAGAATCCAATTACTGTAACGCGTTACTGCCCATCACTTTTCATTAATGAGCAAACGTTTCCTCCACCTTGAAAAGGCCATATTTCCCTCTATTCTGTCTGTGCCTCCTCCTGCCAGGTGACTGTGTCCTGATCCAGACTATCTTCACCCAGAGAGAAGAAGGCTTGCAAGGGGGATATCTCCAAGGCCCAGATGGCTTTAGCAAAAAGACCCTCCTCAGTTCATCTGCCATCTGCCAAGAGACCTATTCAATAGTTGTAAAATGTGGTGAGACACCAAATATAAGTTCACATTTCTTCGCATGACATTACTGGTTAAGGTTATAAAGACAAATTTAGTTCTGGGAACCACAACCAAACCCCAAATAAAGTACAGGAGATTTTGTAAGACTGTAAAAACACAAAAAGCAAATCTAATTGTACTTCTGCATACTTCTGTCAACCAGATGGCCAAAAGTGATCTGGTTCCCTTTAAATTAGCTTTCTCCAATCTAAAAATGTTCAGTTGGATGAGCAGTGAAATAAAATGTATCACCACACATGCGGCAGGTCTGTTTAAGATCTTGTCCAACCACTTCTGTGTGGGGTAAAATTTGTCCCCAATCATTCAGACAACACCTCATTCTCAGCCAGGCCCCCTCGCTTGTTGGCTCTTTGATGGCACCGTCGCACCTGAACACAGGACCTCTGTTTAGCATCAGATCTCCAGTCGCATTTAGACGCTGCTCCCTCGCTCGGACGAGGACGCGGCAAAATAAAAGGTCGCCCCGTGGACTCGCAGAAAGATGTGGAGACAATGTGCTGGCGTTGACAGGTTATAGCTCGCTGCTGCCTAACCGTCTGTGTGTGTGCGCACGCACGGGAAGTGTACTCCTCCCTCCGCTCTGTCTTCACTGTCACATTGTGCTAAGACCTAAGGTCCAGTATGTTCCTATGGGCAGTAAATCACCTTCGCTGAAAGAGACAACCATTGAAATTCAAATGCAGTGAGATCACAAAATGCTGTATCTGAGAATAATAAACGTGTGTGCTTACGCAGATACACTGGGATAACACTCTAAGTGTAAGTGAAAGGCTTTCTTTGAGTGCAGCTCTAAAGCTAAATAGATAATCAGATGCAGATGGAAAACAGCTAACACTTAAGGCTACGAGTGGATCGCTGTAATGACCTCAGTGATCATTTCTGCTATAGATTTGTGAGTCTTTATCCTCTTTGCTCTGTTCAAATCCCTCACAGGTATCTCTTAAGTCACTGAGCAGATCCTTTTAAATATCCTGACTTTGGGCCCAGACGAAATAATGACAGGATGGGTCAGAGGCTGTCCTGTTTTGGTGAAAGATACATGCAGGGCTGTTGCTCATGCATACACACACACACACACACACACACCCACCTTCATACCCACACAGAATATGTCAGGCTTGTTTTGTGGACCGTCTGACCTTTTCCGACCCCATGGCCCCATGACAAGTGGGAGTGAGGGGGAGTTCACTGAGCTCGGAGTCGTTTAATAAACCCTGTGGTACAGAGACAGAAAGAGCTTTTTGGGGAGAGTGAGTTATCACTGAGAGCTGTGAGGCTTTAGGGGGCCAGAGGGGCTGGTCGGAGTTACTTTTCTGTGCTTGTTGGAGTCTCACAGACAGAGCCTTTCTCAGAGTGATTTCATTTCTCTGTGTTGTGCATCAGATGACCTAGATAAAGCAATGCTTTTTGGACAGAGGAGGGGAGTAAAAAAAGTAGTAAGGAGGCCAATAAAATGTGTCACCACAGACATGATTGATTGTGTCATGATGAAAATGCTATAAATAGAATTGCTTTGAGCATCCAGTGTTTTTCTTTTTCCTTTGTGTTTTCAAGATACAGAAATAGCCCTCTCATAGAAATCACACCTGTGCCACCTACAAAGCAGCACACGTTGAATGCATTAAAGCTTATTCTATCCACAGCTCCACATACATAGCCAACACCTACATCTTTGAGTGTGGACTGGGTGGCGCTGGTAATATTGAGAGAAGAGGGCATGCATGAGGAACAGACAAGGGTGTTGGCTTGGCTGTTTCCTGCATGGAGTTTGTTTGCTTACTGCCAACAGTACAGACGGTCTTACACAGTCCAGAAGTCAGGGAAGCTATCCTCTGTGTACACTCCGATCTTAGCCACAATCATCAGGACAGGGTTTAGTGGTTTAAAGTAGCAAGGGTAGGGGAGGGGGGAAAGGAGATTCACATCATTTGTATAAAAAAATGGTCTGTTTAGATTTTAAGAAATGATTTGAAAAACAGAAAGTCCAAAAGTTTGTTCTTTATTATCTGGTTGGTCCCAGTGCTTCTGTGTTGGTGTGCAGGGTTCTCTACTCTATTCTTCGCTGCATAGCTGTGGTCATGTATTTTTTGTTCTTTCTTTTTTTTTTTGCTAAATGCAGAAAAACACATAATAAGAATGAATGAGGGCTTAAAGTAAGAATCTAGAAGAGGAAAGCTTTGCCCTCCAGTAATGGTGTGTGACCTATCTGTCAGATGACGGCAAAGGTAAAGCGACCTCCACACTCAGACAGGCACACATGGCTTCAGTGGTTTTGAATGTGTGCAGACCTGAGTGGGGGGAGTGTATTGGGTGGTCCGTGAGCTAGGCTGCTCCTTAGGGGACTCCATGGGAAGCGGAGAGTGAAGGCTGGCACACAGAGGTGGTCTGATGGTCGCACACAAGGGAGAAAACCACAAGGGGTGGAAATAAACACAGCAGGGGTATTCTGAAAAACACAGAACCCTGAAAAGGTATACATGCACTTCTGTGAAGCATAAAAGAGACAGCAACATTTTTAAGAGGATCAGAGAATCAAGATTTGGCAATAACAGGTGACCAGTAGCAGTTTTGTGCAGCTCATGGGAAAATTCATCTTAAGTAAAGGCTATTTGGTTGTACCCCACAACACCCTCCACTCAAACTCTAAGGACTCTGTCCCCTTTCTCCATCCCCTAGCAAACCACAAGCCCCGCTTCCCTCACAAGCACCCTAACCCCAAACATTCCCTTCCAAACCAAACGCCGGGGCCGCACTGCTATTATCCCCATCACCACATCCCTTACTCCCCTGCTGACGCAGCTGCCTGGCCTGACCGCGCATCACATAACTCACATTTCCATTTAGGCTTCAGTCACGTAGGCTACAGCTCATGTTCAGATTGCATTATGCTATGGCTAATCCTCGCTGTGTCATGGCGAATTTATTACAGGGAGATCTACCGTGAGACAGGAGTTGCATTAGCCGCGTGGACATTCTTGAAACAACAAACTGAGAGACAAACAGCAGTCTTGATGATGACAGACATACAACCTTAGTGCCAGCTCATCTGGAAAGCTTCGCGGAAAGAGGACACGTACAGGCGTGGCTTAGACAAGTAACAGTTTAATAGACTGTCCATTAACAAACCTCCTCAAAGTACAAATCATTGGCTTTAAATACTGTGCAATACTCCATATGTCATATATTCTATGACCACGATGCATTGCATCAATACATAATAGCTCAAACAGCTTTTAAAGGCTATATACTGTGTTAACATATAAATATGTCTTCATATATAAACATAGGCTACTGACAAATCTCAGTGCAACTCAAACAAACAGGTAAATAACAGAAATACAATTTTTGAAGTGTAAGATAGGAACATTCAAAACAAGCTTAAAATGCAGACTCCGCAGAAAGGCAAGGGCTATAAACCAATAATTGTGACAATTCTTCAGTAATACCCAGGCATAGTTTCAACAACCCACTCATAAGATTAAAAGCCCTTCATATCCTATTTGCATAAACAATACATTCCAGATTAGCTTGTTGGTGTGAGGTGGCAAAGATTAAAATTAATTAGCATGTGTTCATTTATCAAGTGAAAAAAAAATGAAAGTTTTAATTAAAACAAAGATGGGGGAAATTAAACTTTAACCCCTGTTACTAACCTGAGCTGTTCCCTGTTGTTCAGTAGCCTACATCATTTTTCATCGCCTGGCATCATGTCCCAGAGATTCATCTTCAAAGAGTGGCTGCATTGGCCTTAAAGTCTCAACCAAGATGGAGAGAAACATTCGCATTGTAGTCTGAGAGGTAGATATATTGGGGCCTAATTTATTGGTAATCTGCGGTTCCTGTGGTGTAAGGACAAAGGACAATATGTCTTCCAATTTCGTCAAAGTGGCACCTCTGAGTGTTTTGCTGATAATTAATCTATTATTGATCTATCCATTAGCGAAAATTGAAGCAGAATTTTAGGACTGCTGATTTCGTTATTTTTCCTAAGTGTTTAATAAATTCAAGATGAGCACCAATGTTTTTGCCCTTGTTGTGGCACGGATATGGTTGTCTATTGTTACACCTCCCACATTCAATTACTGATAGGACTATGCAGGTGCCAATTTCAATACTTTTAAGAAATTTACAACTAATTCAATAATTATGGTGGCCCAGTAAAGTGCTACAATCTCCACGTCCAGGCTTCACCATCGAATGTAAATCGTAGGAAGAAACTTAATTATAACGGGCCGAAAGAAAGAGGAAACTGTAGAAAAATAGGCCTTAGCAGTTGCTGGCAGGGCTTCGAGAGGGCCTAGACTGCGGCAGAGATTTCAATTCTTCAAGGTGCTGAAAACCACTTAGCATCCAAAACAACCAGGTGGCTTTGCCCTGAAATGGTTCCAATCTGCAAAGTTTCATTTGCTACACGTTACTTTAAGTGCGCGTCAAAAATACTGTCTTGGGTGGAGAGTGAAATAAAGAAACAATTCTGATACTAAGATTTCTCACTCATATTGTCAAAAAATAATATATACTCTATCTGAATACAATATTTCCATTGTGTATACAAGACTTACTTATCTTTACATATACTGTGCAAACCACACCATGCAGACAACAATGCAAGGAATTGTTCTGCCATAGGGTGTATATACAGCGCTATATAATGATGCCAAACAAATCACCACACACTCAAGTAAATCATAACCCCTGAAAGTTACAAAAAACAGTTGACCACCCCAGCTTTGCAAGAATAACGCAAGGCAACCATATTATTTATGAGTCTAAGTAGAGAGTTTTCTTCAAAACTTGACTATTTAAACAATCACAGCAAAGTTTCAAGGCCCATGTTTGGGTGCAATGGTGCCACCCAAATGTCTATAAATTCTCATCCTGATTTGAGGACTTCAAGGCTCAGTGAAGAGTCAGTGTTGTAAGATGCTGTGGTTTGCCCTGTCAAAGGGTGGCCTGGCCTGGTCCCTCACCCCAGTGCTCCTCAATACCTAACGCTTCACAGCACACAAGCTACATACAGTAAAACCACTCAAGGAAACACCAGCGCACATTACCCACAACAAGGACCACAACATCAGGCAGCTTAATCATTTCAGTTTCAAGTCATCAGGAAAGTATAGTATGAAGTAAACACTCTCCACTTCAGTCCGTCTCTGTTTAGTTTCATAGTAACCAGTGACTGCATCATTGTTTAACAGGAGCTTAGGACCATTGCTCTAAGGTGTCTGCCTTAGGGACATGGAGGTGCAGATTCTGCCAGTGTGTATCGGGCCTTTCTGAAGGAAATGAGAGTTAGCTAGTGCACTCTCGCCAGCTGGAGAACATTATTTGGTTCCTGGTGGCATCCACTGCAAATGAGCGAGTGTTCTTGCCTTGTGGACCTATACTGTAAAAATTGCCAGTTGCACATGGTCATTGTGTTTATTCTCCAACACATCAGTTTGTAGCATTTGGTAGAATTTGGTTTTAATTCTCAAGCAATCTCAAAAAATAATCACCTATACTAACAATTGCACACACACACACACACAAACAGAATCACACACACACACACACACACACAAAACTGACTTTCATACCTGACATGATAGAAATAATATATCCAACATCAAATAAAGGACACACCATTTTCACTTTCCACTTAGTTTGATCTTACATTCTACACATGCAGGGTCTTAGAATCACAACACCTTTTTATTTGTGTTTTTCTTTTTTTTCTGGAACCAGTCTGACACAGAATAAAGAGTCCAGACCATTGATGGACTACCCCTCCCCCCCACTCCACCACCCCAAAACCCACCCACTTTTCTCTATTTCTTTCTGTCTCTTTCACTCCTTGATGGACTTCTCAAAGCAGCGGCCTCCCCAGAGAGGGGGACAGCACAGAGGAACCTTCCCATGAGTGCCTGAGAGGCTGTTTCCAGAGTAACAAGCCATAAGGCTGGACTGGACAAAGATGTACATGCCCTTAACTCAGTTTTATGACCTGCTCTGAGACTTGGCTGTTGGCTTGTCTCTGTGTGTGTGTGTGTGTGTGTGTGTGTGTGTGTCAGAGTGAGTGTACGTTGGAACATCATTTATGAATGCATGTCTATATGCCCTGACACTTGCATTGCAAGACAGCAGCGTCATCACTGCATTGATGCACCGGCTGGGGTCAGCAATGTGGATGAAGCTATGGTAATAAAACAATGGCCATGACATTGAGCGTGGACACAGGTGGAAGCATGTGCAACTGAAAACATGGCTACAGGACGACACAGTTACACCAATAAGAAAATGAGTCCAGAGGATAAAACATGTACATTCTTTAATTTATACTGCTCTGTACACAACCAACTGTGTAAAACATGAATGAGATAACGGATGCAGGAAGAAGAATAAAAGAAAGGCGATCAACGAGGAAAAGGAAATAAAAAAAACAAAAAACAAAGCAAACATGTCTGAAAGGCTTACAACATGAGCATGCTTGGCTGTTTGGTTTGATGTCAGGAAGGAGACAAAACCCCTCAGAAAATGACTGATTCTGTTTAGTCTAGCATTATAACATAGAGTTTGACATGATCTGTGCCCCTCTGAAAAGGGTGTTTGGCTAAGACTGGTGCACTTCCAAGGTGCATCCATCTTGCTAAATGCCGACTGCTACAGTGGCCAGGTGAACTTGCTGCCTATGTAGTGCTATCTCTATGGCGACAAGTTCCATTGGCCTTGTCTGAATTACACAAAAAAAGCAATGATAAGTAATGCACTCGAGACCACATCTGTGTCGGAATAACACAAAAACAGAAAATGCAAACAATTGATACTGCAACCCTGAAGGCACTGCAGAGTCTGATAAGCTGAGCTGTTTTGTCCAAATGTTAGACACACACACAGACACACGCGCACACACACACGCCCACACACACGCACACACACACATCACAAGGTATTGCAAGGACACAATACTTCAACACAGGAGAATGCAGCACGGCTGAGAAAATATGTCAAATGTCCTGAAGGGACACAGGAAGAGCTCATGGGTCAACAATGCACCACACACACACACATGGTGTCAAGGAGGAATGTATACATGCATGCATTACCTGCCGTTACGCATACAAATTAAGTTTGTGACAGAATGAGAATGCGATCTGCGCTCAGAGGAAAAAGAAAACCTAGAAGTAAAAAAAAAAGACATGCAGTCATATATGACTACACACCCAGACCTTTAACTTTCCTACTATGCTGTCTTGGAACACCCATCCTTCTCAGTAAAAGCAAAAAAAGTTATCCAATGACATGAGGTACAGGGAATCAAGCCAGGGCTTTTGTTTGCCAGTGGAAAAAAAGCAAGAGAGCATTTGCTTTGTTTGGGAACAAACAAAACAATTCAAAACACTATGCTGCATATAGAAATGTTGAGATGGAGACAGAAGACTATTTTAGAAAGAATGAGTACAACATCCACGGCTCTGTCCAACTCCCAAAGAATTACCCATGATCCACCTGAGGAACACCTCTTCTTCTCCTCCTCCTCCCTCCCTCTCTCTCATTCTCTCGCTCACTCAATCTCTCCTTCTCTTTAAACTGTGTGCACACTCTCTTCCTCTGTCGGCCTAAAGTGACTCCATTGGCGGTTAGTAGTGTCCCTTTCCTCCCCGAAACCCTGGATTCTTTACACGGCAGTGCGCCCTGGTGGCGAGGCGCTGGAACAACACTCTATATTCCTGGCCAGACTGGGGATTAGCGTCAGGCTCCAGTGATGCGAAACAGGGACAGTCTTGAGGTCGTTTGATTTTTGTTTTGTTTTGGCAGTGGGGCGATGCGACGTGGCACGGCGCAGCAGAGCTCACACACGGCTGGTGGGGTGGCAGTGGTAGGAGGCGCAGTTCTGCAGGCCGTCGCGTTGCAAGCCGTCGCCAGCCACCTCCGAACAACCGCCCTCACACTGGGACTCTGTACAACAGACACAGACAGATAGTAGGAGTGAGGGACAAAATATATTTGACAGAGAGAGAGAGAAAGAGACAGGGAGAGAGAGGAGAGAGAGAGAGGGAAAGAGAGAGAGAGAGAGAGAGAGATCTTAACACGCTTCACAACCTTAACATGGATGCGCACTAAATAATTAAAAACTAAAAAATGTACAACTTTGCAAGTAATGGCCTGAAAACCACTAATTAATTCATTGTTTTGTCACTTGCTATGTAGCTCTTGGTATTCTGTATGTTCAGTACTGTTCTGACATTTTACATAAAAGCACTAATTTCTGGTATGCAAGCCAGTTATGCAATAGCAGAATAGAAAGCTTCAAATAAATTAGTCAGTAGATTTCAGTTCATCACAAAACCAATGAGGATTTTTTTTTTGCATTATGACACCCAGAAATGCAAACAGACTGGCCTAAAGAAGCAGTAAAAAAAAAAATCAGTCTAAAAATAAAGCGAGAAAGAGCTCTAAACTTACTGACCGCTCTCCTCCCCGTTCTCCTGTTCCTCCTCCTCGTTGCGCTCGGGCAGCAGCAGGTGTGCTGTGCCGTGGCAGGGGCTGGGCAGGCTGGGCTGGCTGGGGCCCTCCTGACTGGTGCCCAGCTGCAGCCGCCTCATGTGTCGCACCACCGCCGTGGCATTGAAGGCTTGCTGGGACAGGGCACCAGGAACATGAAACCAGTGCGCGCACACACACACACACACACACACACACACACACACGGAACAGCCATTGAATTTGTTCCAAATGACAAGGATATCACTTATGACTAACCGAGATGGTGAGAAAAGGACTAATCAGAGACATCCTGTTGGTTATATTTACATGTATTTTAATCCTACATTTACCAAAAAAAAATCTAATTTCATGTAAGCCTGTTGGCAAAAATAATCCTAGTCAAAGAAAAGAGAATATATCACCAACGTTTGTCTCCGCAATCTTTGACGTTAACAAGAATGTTTCATGTTAAGCTTGTTAATAGCTACAGGCTTAAAGTGGTCACTTAGAAAACTCCTCTAATAAAAATAGTACTTCTGTACACAAGTTACATGAATAATTACAAGCCAATGAATGTCTGTGTGAGAGAATTATAACTAGACAAAAGAAGCTTATAACATACGTACAGTATTAACTTTACTGTACAGTATGAGCCCATCCCCTGCCATAGTCTCAGTAAAGGCTGTGGGAAACACTGAACTGATTGTCAGTGGGCAACATTATCGCTCCATCACGCCTGCAATTACCCACCCACGCCATGGACACGTTCTTGCGTAAGTTGCCTAAGGGAGACTGGTGCTAAAAATGGTGCAGGGACCATTATGGGTTTATATATCCAGGAACACACACACACACACACACACACACACACACACACGTGCCATGCTTGTATAAATAAGTGTGTGTGTGTGTGTGTGTGTGTGTGTGTGTGAGTGTCTGTTTGTGCCCTTAACTACAGCATCATGGGCTGACAGCTGCAGTAAATAATGCAGGGAGATGGCCTTCTTGTGTTCTTCCTTAGCAGTGATATTGAAAGGGTACAGCGGGTTCTCACCTTGCGCCTCAGCTAACACACACTCCTGACAGGCCTGATGCCCTATGAAGGCCCTGGGGGGTGGGGGGGTTGAGGGGCAGGGGATGTGCGGGTGTACCAGGGGCCTTACCTTCCATTTACTTTTAGCAAAGTTCTTCTTGATCTGGGCGCTGACGGACTCGTGGATGTTCTTGTCCAGAGCCGTGTCGCCAGCGATCCTGTGGCGAGATGAGGCAACATTAGGACTAAGAAGACCTTTACTCGTGAACACACACACACACACACACAAACACACATTTAGATGTGCATACAAGTGCACACACACACGCACACACACACACACACACACACACACAGAGGAAGAAAGGGTGGCTGCAAATATGATTGGGAAGTCTGGGATACTAATTTTAATTCATTTCCCAGACCTTCCCAGGCAGACTCTGACAGTGACCAATTAAAAGGCCTGCATGCCATAAATCACTGCGGTTATATAAGGCACTGTGCTGAAAAGAGGATGAAGAATGGCCCTGTGGCATGCAGTGTGTGTCTGTGTGTGTGTATGAGTATGGTTTATCATTTCTGTATCTGTATGTGTGTCAGCATTTCTCTCTTCTGTGTGTATGTATGTGTGTGTGTGTGTGTCTGGGGGGGGGGGCAATAATGTCCAAGGAGACCCTACCAGGGATGCTGAAGTGCTTGTTCACATGTGTAGCGGAGCCTGGGGTCCTTCTCCATCAGATGGACGATGAAGTCTTTAGCTGCAAACACAACGTCATACCATTACTCACAATCTGCATTTTCAATACAGCTATACCAATGGCTCTCCAAACACGAAGGAGGACGCAAGGAGAACGAAACAACAAAATCAACAAAATCTTCTTCAGGCGCCCTCTGCATTCATCTCTGCAGTGGGTTGTCTGAGCTCACTCAGTGTGAGTGTTTCAGCGGGCTGTCATGGCTAATCTCAAAGACAAGCCTACAGTTGGACGAGGGATCAAAGGAGCTGAAATTGTGAGGAAGCTTTTCCAGTAACATAAGACTGCTGACAGGTTTAGATAAATAACTAACTAATGAATACTGGTCCACTAAGAATAGATGGATGGTGTGTGTATATGTTTATGTGTGTGTGTGTGTGTGCGGATGTGTGTGTGTCACACTACCTGAGTCAGAGATGTCATCCCAGTACGGCGAGTCGAACTCGTACTCTGCTTTTAGGATCTGCTCAAACAGCTTGGCGTCATTCTCATCATAAAAGGGGGGATACCCACAGAGACTGCACAGAGGGCAATGGAGGAACACAGTGAGGAAAAGGAACTGGACAGTTCCTCAGCACATCTCTGAGTACATCCTATTTGCGGTTGACATTCACGGCAACCCTTCAGACCGCCGCTGACCACTTAGGTTGATTCGCCAACCTAATTAGTCGGTAATGAAAATGAATCAGACGGCTCATTAAAAGAGAACTCATTTGCGTGAGTGCATCAGGATAATAAACATTGACAATAGAAGCCCTGGAGCTCAATAGGGGGTGCTTCAGTGAGTAGAGAGTAGGGAAGAGAGAGAGAAAGAGAGAGAGAGAGAAAAAAGAGTGGAATGAGAAAGAAGCACTTACAGAATGTATGCGATCACACCAATGGACCAGCAGTCTACTGCCTTGCTGTAGGGCTTTTGAGCCAGGACCTCCGGTGCTGCCAAACACACACACACACACACACACACACACACACACACACACACACATGTAACCACAGTATTTTCCTATCTTCCCTTCGCACGGTTCTTAGCTTGGATTGGTCCCAGGCAGCCATAGCTGGCAGGCACTGCTTCTGCATGAATCAGGCTCTCCGAAAACACCGGCTGTTTACCCGTAACCCCACAAGGTCTTCACAACACACTTCATCTGTTCCCGCCTGCGTCCACACACGGACACGGGGGCCTGCTAAACTTTCATCGCTGCAGCGCATCAACGTTGTTTTTAGCGATAAGAACTCTGTAGCGGAACTGGGGGAGTATCTGGTAAGTGGTTTAAAAAACGCCACGCTGATCTGACCCTGAAGGGCAGTCTTGCATTTTGATATATTGTTCTACGGGGCTGAGAGACTTATTGCTGTTTGCCCTGCTCCACTGCATAACGAAAAGGGTGTCTTATTACATACGTTAGAACCATTTGATCCTCTGATGGCATCTTGAAATATAATGACCCTGGGTATGTGTGTGTGTCTGTGTGTGTGTGTGTGTGTGAGATTGAGAGGGCGAGAGGCGAGAGACAGAGACTGTTTACAGGCAACAGAGCAGTTTGATTCTCTGATAGTATCTAGTAAATATTATTTGTGTGTGTGTGTGTGTGTGTTTGTGTGTGTGTGTGTGTTGGACATGGGGGTTAGCATTGCTTGGGGATCCTCCCCTTCGTACCTACGTATCCTGGGGTACCGCACGCCGTGGACATCACGCTGCCCGAGCCCTCGATCTTGGAAAGGCCGAAGTCGCTGATCATGATCTTGGAGTCCTCGTCCATGCTGTAGTAGAGCAGGTTCTCGGGCTGTGGGGAACCAGAACCAACACCCACGGGTCAGACTGTCTCCCTAGGGTGCCTCCTCCGCTTATATAGTCAAGGGAGTCAGCCAGTCCCTTAACACACGCTCTAGTTTTCAAATTCAAAATGATCATGATAATTCAACGCTCCAAACTTGGTCTCACTGATTTACATGCAGGAGTACTTTGGAGGGTGCCAAAGGTCAGACACTCTGTCTAGACACTCAGGGGGAAAAAGTAAACATACAAACTCAAAGACGAATCATATTTGTGGAGATATCCCCAACTTTTCTCCGTTGCTGCCTCCGGGTGAGAGTATCTAAGCAGATCAGCCTCTGCTTACTCTGACTTTTCTATTCATAAACATCATCCCTCCATCTTTTTTTTCAGAAAGTGTCCATCTTTCATTTTCTCCCCTTTCTTTCTCTCAATCCATCGGTCTTCCTCATTCTCTCCCTCACAACACACTCTCTACAGACTACTTAATTAGCCAACTGATGTGAGGTCCAATCTAGCTACACTTCAGTGCGCCGCCTGCAAACAAACGGGCTCATTAGGCGGGAGGAGACTAACGAGCTTCATTTAGTTAGGGCCCTCTAAGCCTCGGACAAGGAAACAAAACAACCTAGTGCCAGCGTTGCGTAACGTAATGAAGTTTTCCATGCTAGTCGCACAGAAAACGCCCTCTGTATTAAAAACACCACAGTGACGTTTGGCCCTGTGTGATTCAGTCGTTTGAATCTAGATCATCTTGCCTGTGTTTCTTAACTTGACTTTAATGGACTCACTGATTCCCTTGGGGTGAGTTAGAGTGAAGTATCTCTACTGTCACACGCACACAGACACACACACACACAATCACACAATCATACACATACATATATACACACACACACACGCACAGACTCTCTACGCAAGTTCACCTTGAGGTCGCGATGCACAATGCCCATGTCGTGGAGGTACTTGACAGCGTCAAGAATCTGCTGAATAAGCTTGCTGGCGTCTTTCTCCGTGTAGAATCCTTTCTCCACAATCCGGTCAAAGAGCTCCCCACCAGACACCCTGTCAAGGACAATATCTATTATAGTCCCTCTAGCTTTCATCCACTTTTCAGCTCCATCTCAATGTCCATCTCTCTCTCTCTCTCTCTCTCTCTCTCTCTCATGTAAGGAGCCCAGTCTAAACAAGTGTTTCCACAATAAGTGTTATTTTCACATGAAAGGAGATGTTTCTTTCCTCACCTCCAATGAAAAGCACAGACAATGTAATGCTGATCCTGTTATGTTGTTCAACCCTTTCCACCAAATATCCAAATACACACTCCTGTCTCCTACCTTCCTTTCATGCCCTATCTTTTTCACTCTATCCCCCACTCCACCTCCCCTCTCTCCCTCTTTTTCCTTCTCTCCCTCTTTCTCCTTCTCTCTCTCCTGACATTTCAGTGTGGCTGGTGGGCGGCACGCGGCAGGTGTGGGCTCCATATCTTATGGCGCTCAGTGGTGGCTCTCGCAGCAAGCTCAGCCCCATCATATATCTCTCTCTCTCTCTCTCCTCTCCCTCCTCTCCTCACACATACTCCACAGGCCGCCTTTGCCTTGATTCCCCCCTCGGAACAACAAACAATACGGAGGCCTTTTAGGCACATGTGTAATTAATGGTGGGTGACATTCGGTGTGGGAGAGATCTCCACGGGGAATCTAATCTACACGTCATCTCGATATCTCTCTCTCTCTCTCTCTCTTTCCCTCTATTTCTATCCACTAGGGAGAGAAGGTGGTGAAATGCAAAGCTATGTTCACCTGACCGATTTATGACAACACAGAAGAACAGAATGAACTCTACCCACATGTGCAAACACACAGCACACATTGCGGCTCTAATGTTCACATTATGACACTTAGGAACACTATGGCCTTGTGTACACTGGAGATAGATAGAGAGATCACAGAATGGTTTATTTTCAGTTCGCATTAATGAAAAGAACCGTATTAGGGACGTGTGCTGCCTCTTTCATTTACAAGAGACCACAGACTTTTGCAATGAGATTGCTGTAACAGAAATGTGTTAAACTAGCACTAGCAGTGGCAAGAGAGGGAAAAAAATCAAACAGCCTCTTTAAAACAGACGATAATCCAATACATTTTCACAGCTTGGCGAGGTCCATTGTGCCAGAGTGTGGTGTTTGTGAAACAAGTGTGGTAACGGAATGGCCGATCATATTTTTCTTGGGTTTTTGTTGGATTTTTTTTTTGGGAGGGGAGAAAAAAAACCCCACAGAGCCCAAGTTGGCATCTCTAATGAAAAATGGCATGCTGACAACCACCTGTTCGTAGCCAAGAGCAGGACCGAAGCCATCTGTCTTTCTGCTCAAGTCGTCATTCTGTTTATGGGCCTGCCTGCCACCACCGCAGACTCGATAGTCAGCTTCTAACCACACTAAGGACTCACGACTCACTCACAGCCCTGCAAACACTTGCCAACTTCTTAGAAAGAAGTCAAGTCAAAACATATCATCAGATAATGTAATCCCTTCCAGATAGATGTTTGCATTTTAAACAGTGTTTATTAATGACTGATCATCTGATGTTTAACAAGGACAAATTCTCAGGAACATCCAGGAATATCTCAGGAATATCAGGAATTTATATCTTGGCCTCTGTGTGTAGCTGTGAACTGTAAACCTGACCACCATGACAATCATGACCTGGATGAATGAAAATCTTCACAGACAGATGTTGCTTTATGTTTTTAGTGATGACAATTACTTATAGACAGAAATGTACTGTGTACTGTATTGTGTACATGGCGGGGGGTTGGAGATGATGTGTTCCTAAAACCTCTGGGGAAGGCACAGGGAGAGAATCTCGATGCAAACAACAAGAAAATGATACTCACAACTGCATGACAAGGTAAAGGTGTGACTTGTTCTCGAAAATATCCTCCAGGGAAACAATGTTGGCATGTTTAATCCTATGGGGAGTAGAAAGAGAGAGAGAGAGAGAGAACAAAACATAAAAATACATCAGAGTGAACGCATGCTGAGCATTAAACGGGAAAGAATAGCCATTTTATTTACAGCACTGTTCTCATTGCCAGCCTGCTAGCTCACTGCCTCTTTATCAAGCTGACCTGAATAAACATTTCCAGCACACTCTGCACTAAATCCAACAGCCATCAATTTCTGCGTGTCTCCTCCACACACACACACACACACACACACACACACACACACACACAAACACACAACCACACACATACCGCCCTGAAATAAGTGTGAACAGGATGAACTTCTCACTGTCTGCAGCAGGCACCGGGTCTGTGCTCCGCACTGAGCCAAGACTACAGCGGCCCTGAAGTCTCCAGATGTGACAGGCCCAAGCGTCACATGACAAGGCCGCCGAGCAAAGACCGTGCTGGCGTCCGATAGGCTGGCAGGTGCTAAACGCACATAGTCGGGTCCGGGCAGGATTTACATGGATCTACTTGATGCCAAAGTGGCTGGTAACCCAGGAGAGGGGCTAGTGTGGAAAGCCAGTGCTGGGAGCGTGGTCAGGGAGATGGGAATGCAGTGGGTTTTGAGAGGATGGGTGAGCATTGCTTGTACTCCCCATGGTCATGGAAAACCAAATAACTAAAGCAGAGAGAAAGAGAAAAAGAACAAGAGCGAAAGAGAGAGAAAGAAGCAAAATAAACTTTCTTTACTTTTCTCTCAGTGTTGCATAGAAAGTGAAACACACAGACACACACACACACGCACACACATACACAGAGGGCCTCTAATTGGCTGAACGTCGCAACGCCCCCGTGAGGCACGACAGCTCGGCGAAGGATCGGAGATGAGGTGAGTCACTGCAAAAACCCCACCGTTTTCCTTTTTTCATTACTTCTTTCTTTTCTTCCATTTCATTTTTCTGTGCCTTTATCCACTCCTCCACAGTGAGCCCTTTCAACAGAGACGTGATGACAGTCTCCCGCACTCGCCCCCGGCACCTCCCTCAGTGCAGGTGGAGCACCCTCAAAGCACCCAACCACACACGCACACAATGGACAATGAATAGGAATCGCCCACAACTACCGAATCCTCATGTGCCCGTGGCATTACGGGAAAGAAGGCAGCACGGCGCAGAGCGGCTCAGTCGCATAAACACACACTCACGGTGGTGTTCGGGATGACTCATTCATAGGTACGGCAAACACAGAGGCAGGGTACAACAGAGAGGAGTCGGGGAGAGGCGGGCAGGGGAAGGTGGAGGAGGGGGTGGCGTCGAGTAGGGTTGGCGGGTAACCTCATTCCGACAGCACAAAGGCAAATTTCCACTGGAATAAATTGACACGGAGGCATTAACACAGTTTTAACAAGAGGACGGCCTTCAAACACACACAAACACACACACACACACACAAGGGGTACAACACCATTATAGCCTTGTTTGGCAAATTTTGGCATTCAGGCACAGAGTAGCTGTTGTGCAACCATGACACCTTTCTGGGCGTCAACCCTGAACTCACAAAAGCAACCGTGTTTTATCAGTGGAGCGAAGGACAAACACTAATGAATTTGACCAGATCAGTCCATAAACCCAGTCCACCCCGACCCAAACACACAGTCACACACTCCACCCATGTTTACATAGACACTAAACACTAGTTCTATTTAGATAAGCCTAGGAGAACAAATAAAAATTGATGTGTGTGTGTGTATCTACAGGACTAGAGCTGCAATGACTTCATTAGTAACACAATCAACAAAGTCTCTACTACAACATATCTAGTGTTATCATCCAACTTCATGGAAGGTGTAAAAGGACGAAAATGCGTAAAAGTGCGAAAAATGCGAAAGTGGCCTCTATTAAAGTTTCAAACAATTGGATCTCATTTTTTATAATCATTAACAATTAGTCATGACGTAGCCTATACTGTAATGCGCCAAATAGTGAGCTTACCAAAAATCGCACCTGCAGTAAATAACAACCATCCCCCATGAGAGAAGTGCCTGACTGGCCAGGATGAACCCTGACCAATGGGATCAAATCTAGACGTAGCAGATGATCTAGATGATAATTGAGTGGAGATGCTAGGAAGGCAAGGCCAGGCTACTAAGTGGTAAAGAGTATACTCTGTCAAATTTGACGATCGCTAACAAGATCGCTAATAAGAAAGTTAAAACTGTTATTGCGGCTATGGTGATGACTAAGCAAGAATTAAGTTAAGTGTTAAAAATTAAGTGTGCATAAGAAGTTTTTGTCTTGTGTAGAAAACCAACGTTTTGGGGCTCTGGCCTTAAATACTTTTACATTTACATTTACATTTATGCATTTAGCAGACGCTTTTATCCAAAGCGACTTACAAAACGAGGATAACAAACAAGCTACATAGCAGAAACCTTAAGGAGGATAGATACTTTTACTCAATACTTTTAAATCCTTAGGTCTAATAGTCCATTCCATAGGGTTCATTACCATACTTCATTAACCAATGATGCATTCAATTAGCCCTCCATCAAAGGGAGTTTCATACAAGTCTCTTCAAATATTGTGTTGGCAAGACATGATATTTACACAATCAGTCACATTAGGACACATAAGATCCTATTTCACATATTTTCACATATAAAACATCACTTGACACACAGCCAATCAATGTTTCAATATCAAAAGTTAAACAGTCTCCAGTTCTGAATTAAGGCCTTGAAATGAGGGATAAAAAGATTTCCAAAAGGCCTCCCTCTTTTTGTGTCCTAAAATTGTGTCCTAATTACCATCATATGTATTTCAAATAAGGTTTTACCTATATAAGTTTAACCATAAGGACAGGTTAACATAAAAAAGATGCCTTTAATGTGTGGATTTTTCTTTTACCCGTTTGTGGCTGGTTAAATTAAGTTATTTTAGAGGTCAAATTACATTTGGCACAAGCTCCACATCACGTTTCAAAGGGTGGGCATCACACCTCAAAGGGTGTGCTTTTATCATGTTTTGACTGTTAAGTACTAAGTGTGCACCAGGATGCTACTCTCTCCTCACCTCCCTCTCTCTCACACACAAACTTTCTCCATCTCTCTCTTTCTCTCTCCATCTTGCGCAGGTATTGAGCTTTGATCTAACAATTACTCAAGTAATCAAAGACAAAATTGAGAGAATATTTGTTGCAGCCCCATATTAAAGTGTTTCAACCGTCTTATGATCCATGCTGGTTTCATTTAGTCTTAAAAACTAAGTACTACGATGCAACAGCACAAGCAAAAACAGGATGGCCATTAAACTTCATCAGTAGACAAGCCTAAACTAAATCAGGGTAAAACAAGACAGTCCAAATTTACTTTAAGACCTTGTGATGGACATATAGCATGTGCTCCATTCAAGAAAGCAAGAGAGTATTGTTCACTTACCACTTATCACAAGAAACCCTGTTCCCAACATAGCGCCCAACCAAGTAGTGGACTGTCAGTGATCATCACCTTGCAGACGAGTATCTTTAAGAACGTCCACATTTTGTAGTGTGTTTTTGCATTTGCATTTTTCTGTCAGTCCACTTGTGGTTTTCCCTGTCAACTTGCATCACTTTTTACATTTTAGAGGGGAAAGGTTCCCCCATCATGCAGTACTTCTGATCACCACAAGGTGTCTTCATTCAATGTCAGAATCCTTCCTAGAACTTCTTTTGCACCACAGGATTTAGCTCATCCTACCATCCTACTCCTTCATCTATCAATCCCTTTAACACAGAGCTCTATTGTTATGGGTAACTTCACATGGGGCAGGGTGAGAAAAAATAGGTCTAATTTATTGTAATGTGCTGCGGGGCTGAGCTGGAGAATTAATGAGGGCTCAGGGCTAGGTGGGTCTGGAGGTTGTGGAAAGGCAGCAGGGACAGGCGTGGGATGGCAGAAGGCGCTCTGGAACAGGTGACTGATGAGCCTAATTAGGTCAGTGAGGCGTAAACATCCCAACTGGGCCCGTGCCCTATGCCAGAAGAGCTCTCAGTCGGTCTCTCTCTTGGTCTATCTCTTTCTCTCTCGCTCCCACTTGCTCCATCACTCTTATCACACTCACAGACACATACAAACCAGTAATGCTCTGCCAAAATTATCCCTAACTCACACACTCACACAAACACACATGCACAAATGCACAAAAGACATGCACCACCGATTACAAAGTTGCATTCTCCATCCTATTTGACACAAACTGAAGGGCAGAGGAGGGAGCGCTCCATCATGGCCCATCAGCATGGCTCAATTAGTTCTAGATGTAAAGAGCTGTCATGGTGCCACATCTGGCAGCCCTGCCAGCCTTCATCTGGGGTGAACAGAAAGACAGAGTGTTTGTGTGCGTGTGTGTGTGTGTTTTCCACTCCAGCCCACATAACTAATGCGTCACCTCTCGGTGAAAGTGGCACATTCCAAATAACGAGGGTTTGTGTACACGTTTGCTTCTTGGCTCCATGCACCCATGTGCTGAGGTCTGAAATCGCTCACAAGCCATCACGGCTGGCCGATTGTCAACAGTGAAGCACAGAAGGGGCAGGGGGCCTGCCGATTTAATTACTCTTGTTGTAAAAAAATGAAGAGCCCAGCCCCTCTAACAAAGTGAGACACAAACAATAGCATAGTAATGTTTCTTTCCCCACAGAAGGCTGAGAAGAAACACAAGCTTCAGCAAAACACTGACTAAGGCATGAAATATTCCTGAGTGCTGCCTTTTACCAGCTCCGGCACCCAAACAACTTTGCTTTCCCCGCCATTATCACTTGAGTGATGCAACTGCGTTGACTAATCACTTCTTTTCTTCCTTTGGGCTGTTTTTTGTTCGGTCAGGGCCTCATGATGTAACGGGACATATGCCACTGTGACTGGTAATTGGATGGAGAGAAACAAAGAGAGCAAAAGAGAGAGGGAAAGAGAGAGAGAGAGAGGAAGAGGAAGAGGAAGAGAGAGAGAGAGAGATACGAAGAGCTGCAAGCCCTGGAGAGGCCCTGGTTCCTCCCGCAACAATTGGGTTAAGATGCCTCCACTGCAACACTGATCCAGCCCAGATGGAAAAACATTTCCCATCTCTCTCTCTCGAGTCCTCAAGTCGTCTCCTCATTTTCCTCTACTTTTACACAACTGACTGTTGGATCACCTTCTCTTTGGGCCCCATTTTCAAGTTCAATCGCGCATAGTCTGAAGTCTAAAATGCAGTTCTCTTTGAGGGAGGGGCCAGCGCAGAACGCTATATTGCCTGTAGGAAAAGTGGACATCGCGCCTGGCGCATAGTTCAAATGGGTTGTCTTAAATGAGTAAATTAGTCATGGGTGTGTTTGGGGCGTAGCATGTTACAAACCAATAAGAGTTTACACTCTCATTCCCTTTAAAAGTCTGGCGCATGGCGCATTCCATGTTCCATGGCGTCTTATGTATTATGATGGCGGATTATACTTGGCGAACTGTTTTCATGTGAAGAAAATGTGCGCGAGGTGAAGTTACGGGAGATTTACAGTATATATAACCAAGATATTAACTTAAACGATGTTCTGGTGGTGTAGCCTAATATGTAGTCTTGTTTCTTGACAATCTCGCTTGAAAGGTGTATTTACATCCCTATGTGTCCACCACTGGTCAAATAGCCCGTCAGTTACATATTAATTGTCAGTGCTTACAATACACTAAGTTTTGCAAATATCATATATTTTAATAAAATAACCATGGTGTATGTGATGTACATTTGAATTTTATATTTCGAGGACTGGGCAGCTGCTTGCTCCTGCTGATAGAAGCTTGTGCCTGCACTCTTCCATATCCCAAAGCACTAAGCGCCTGTAAAATAGCCTTTGAACAATGCGCAAATGATTCCTGACCAGGTTTTTTCTGGTCAGTAGCGAATTCACGTTTACCTCTTATATACAAAATTCGCACTATGCGCCGCACCACACCCCTTCTTTTCAATGACACGCCCGACAGAGCACAAAGCCATCTGCTATATTAACAACGTACATTTCTTCCGGAAAAAAGAACAATGCGCTCGCACAAAATAGCAATGATAGTCGCGAAAGCACTGTGCGCCATGTGCATTATCTGTCCATTTGTGTCTTTTGTCACTCACACACACACACACACACACACACTCACAGTTTAACACAGTCTTCCTTGTCAGTTGTGACAAGATCTCAGTTCAACAGCTAGGCCTCTATGCCTGCAGTAACCCAGGCAACAAGGGCACTAAAAATAGATTTGACTCCATCGGATCAGTCATTTCCGGTGCTTTATAATTCCAGTGGTTTTAACAGGAGGCATTTTAACCCTGCCAGCATCATTATCGTAATTGTGGACAGCACTCTTTCGGCAAGGAAAGACTATGGCACTGTTGTCAAGGAAGTGTCCGGTCATTATTTTTGTCCTGTGCTTAAGCAATGAATTAGATTATCTTCTCTCTGCTGCATGACTGTGTTTGGAGTTTCTTCGATTCATAAAAGCACAGTTGCCAAAAGTAGAGACATTTCAAGACCTTGAAATACGTGAATATTTAAAGCAGGTGATGAAATGACCCATTTCATTACTGAAAGACTTGAAGTTAGAATTAGCCTGATAAAAATGTAGGACTAAGTTATAACAAAAGGTGAGTAAAGCTACATCAAAGACTGAGCAAAAGACAGCATTAGAGCTCTCTAAAGTTGAGGAACAGGGAATATTGGATTAGTGGTTGGAGCTGGCAAAAATAGAGCTCCAGTTAAAACTGGACTGAGCAAAACTTTAATTGGTGAGTGAAATTTTTAAAAGTTTAAAAAGTAGCATGGCTGAGGAAATGTATTAGGTCTTAGTGAGACAGCATAATTTGGGAAATGGTTGAAGGGCTCTGAGGGAGAGCTGATTCCTGAGTTCCTTGTCACATTGAGATGTACTTTGACAATCATGAGGTAAAAGAGTTTGCCAAAGCTGCCCGCAGAGTCAGGTGAGTTTACTCATAAGGAAGTGAAGCTTAAGAGACTGACTGGAAGCCCCAGGTTATAGACCTATGGGATGGGAGAGTCTCTAGACCCTTGTTCAAGGATGTTATGAGTCAAACATGTAAGAAACTAACATGCATTATCTAGTTGTCAATTTTCATCTGTTCCAATCCAGAGGTAAGAATCTTTTTTTTCAGAGATTCAGGTCTGTTGAAGTGGTTAAACCACAAATTGACTTAGGCAGGTTGTTTGGTGAGTCTGAATTGATGTGCTAATGTGAAACAATGATTCAGGTGCAACAGACAAAACCCTCTCTACTTATCACCATCAAGGGGGCCAGTGGTTGGTCTCAAGGGTTGCCAAACCAGTCCAACCCACCCTCTATAGACACATGGCAGCTAATGCATTTGTTGGGGATGGGTGGTTTTTAGAAGAGGTTTGTAACCAACTTTGCTTTCACAGCACCATTGAGCATTTAGCTGCAGAAAAGAGTCCGGTTTCTGTGGCTTGGAGGTGTCAGTCTTACTCTGGAAAAGATCAACTAATTTGTCTTGTGAGTGTTTCACCAACTTCAGATTTCCAAAAGCCATTTAAACTGGCATGTATTGTTAGCGGCACAGGGAAAGGGGCTGTACTTCTTCAATCTGACAGCAGGAGTGGATAAACCTGTTGCATACTTTTCCAAGAACTTAAATAAACATCAGAACAGTTTTTTTCCACTGTTGAAAAAGAAGCCTTGGTCTTTGTACTGGTTGTTCAGTACTTTACTGAATCTAACTCTTTAACCGTCTTCAGTTGGAGTTTTACAGACCTATAGCCTTGTGATTTGTCATGGAAAGGACAATGCAATAGCTAACACATTGGAGTACCCCTAGAAAAGGATGTAAAATGGAAGACTAAATTTGGGAAGATGAATTTGGTCGCAGAGCAGGAATCATGGTGCTTATTATAATAAGTACATGACACAAAAACGGAGCTGTTCGTGTATACATGTTAAGGACACACAACATGCACAAGCTACCTATTTTCTACCCCTAGACTGTTACTGCGCCGCAGAGCATCACCTAATAGAGCCTATGGGCCAGTGGGACATACAGTCAGAGTGTGAACACATTTATAGAGCAGATTTGAACATACTTGTGCAGGACGGCAATCTCGTTTTCAATGCTGTTCTCTTTGCCTTCCAGCGCCTTCTTGGGAATGCACTTGATGGCCACCAGCTTCTGAGTTCTCTTCTCCTCTGCTAGCACCACCTCTGAGAAGGCACCCCTGGAAGAACGAGAGTCAATGGGACAAGAAGATAAGACAGCAGGCGTGCATTGGGTCTGCTGGGGTAAATATAAAATGTGTAACACAATGGTGCAAATAGCTGCGGCTTGCAGCCCATAGCTTCTAAGGCTAAGATAGCATCTAAGTCTGAGAAAATTGTGACTGGAGATCACGCTTGAAGATAAAACAGCGCTGTAATGTGGTTAGCTACAAGGTGAAAACACACATTTCTTTACAGAAGCACACACAGGAATTCGCACCTGAAAACCTAAAAACCAGTGTGAGTACAGCATGAGAAAAAAGACTATCCTTGCATGTATGCTCTCATTTAATGTCAAATAAAAAAAAAAGATAGAGATGGAGAGATAAGGCTCTAAAAGACACCGCAGTTGTTTACACTTGGTTGGGGTGATGGGGATTAGTGAGGGAAGGCATTTCTTCAGTAAGAATTCTCTGGAAGTTCACAACAATGCTACCTGACCTGCCTTGACAAGTCTAAGGCTATAAGCATTCTCTAATGTTATGCAGCCTGTCCTTTCGCAGATTGTGTGTATGTACTCATAGCTTGCATGCACAGTTCGGTTCGCCCCATCCCCCATTTTAGCACTTCTGTCTGTTCAACCCTGACCTTATACTGGACCATGCACTAGCAGTCTGCAGCCCCAGGCTCTATGAGTTTATCTGTTTGTGTGTGTGTGTGTGTGTGTGTGTGTGTGTGTGTGTGTGTGTGTGTGAGAGAGAAAGAGAGTGGGAGAGAGTGAGAGCGAGAGTGAGAGAAAGCCTGTGTATCTGTAGGTGAGTGTTTATGGGTGTCTGTATGTGAATTGGGAGAGCATAATGTGACACTGATCTCTTTGTGTACTCAAAATTATATAAATATAAATGTAATTACTCAATAAAGGCAGTGAAGCCTCCTCACAGAGTCTAGTGTCACAAAGGGAGACACCAATTAAAATTCCAATGGAAGACCTCCAGAGCATTTTACACTCCGCAGGCCAGCCAGAGTCGCCAGACCACACAGCCTCTCAGCCCGTGATAAGGGCTCCACGTTGATAAGCTACACACATACACACACACACACACACACACAGAAAAACACACACACACACAAACAGACAAACACACAAATTTTATTTTTCATGCTTTCTCACTTTCACACACACTTTTGCGGGTACCTTCCTTCTCTCATACACACAGATACACACATACACACACAGACACACTCGCTCCGTTTCTCACCCCCCACCCACGTCACAGCGTCACACCTACTACTTGTTTGAGACCTCCAGATGAACAGCGGCAGAACATTTCACAAAGGCGCCAGTGGCCCTGCCACTCACACACCCATCCCACCTGCTATATGTGGCGCGCCAGCAGAATGCCTGCTCCAATCATACAGTATCTCCAGCCGTTTGAGTTCAATATTTGAAGAGAAATCAGGTGACCCAGTCTTATGTATACATATGAGTGTGAGTGTGTGAGTGTGTGTTTGTGTGTGTCTCTGTGTGTGTGCGCTTGGAATTGTGTTTGTCTCACAGGCAAAACAAACTTCACAGCCCTCTGGGTTCCCCTTTAAGCAGGATCCACCCGTCACTTCCGTGATGCTTAGGGCCAGCAACAGGAACCAAAACCCCAAGGCACGCTAGCATCCACCCCCACCCCCACCAGCCTTGCACAATAAGACAGTCTAGCTTCTAGCACAGCTGCAGTTGTGTTCCCACTTTGCAGCAGAGACTGGGAGACACCCAGGCATGGCTACAGGCTCCAGCCCAGCTCCCCGGAGGCACCATGCTGACTAAGACATCCATGTCCTGCCCTTTGGGAAGAGATTTGGAGTGAAAATCAGATTAGCTCTTTACTGATGGAGAGCAAAGTGGATGGAGGTGCTATAGTGATGGTGGTGGTGCTGGTGGTTGGAGGGTAAAGACACTGGGTGAACTGAATTGTAGTATGTAGTTTTTTACTGTGCTGGCTAAATGCTTGTGTCTTTGGAGAAGACATAGTCTGTAAAAAGAGAACTGAGAATGAGTCCCCCACACGGCCCTTTCCTCTCTAATGACATTTGGACTGAACAGTAATTTCATATGAACACAGATACTGTATATTAGGAGTGACCCTACAAACGCAGTGCTTCTAACATGCACAGTTTGACTGGTGGCGTCACAGCCAAGTATCACCTCACAGATACCCTGATCAGCTGTGAAGAGATCTCCATGCTTTGATCTCCACAGGCTGACATTTTACAAGAAAGTGTGAAAAATATAATCGATATTAGCTGCAAATGTTGTGCTATTACAGTAAATAAGTAAGTAAGTAAGTAAATTAATAAAACTGACCAAATGATACGGTGACCAAACAAAAGAGGTACAATAGGTGAAGGAGCAGGGCATAAATGCTACTGCCCCCTCTTCACTGTGAGATGGGCAGCCAACAGTAGAACAGTGGGCAGTTCAACACATACCACTGGATGTGTACAGTTTTTTGAAAACCCATTTAATGAAAACCAACACATTTTCAACATAGTCTCCAAGGAGACACTCAACAACAGGTGCAGATTAAAAAAGGAAATCACCAGGTTATTCAGTGAAAGACATGAATGAATGTCATGAATAACGATGATAAGGAAGTCTGAGTACTGCAATGTAGATTGTTGGGTAAATTTCTCTGTGTACGGATTTGGCAATTTTGAGAAACAAACAGTCATACTAAAGTCATACTGAAGGAAATGCTAGTAAAGTGGGGGGTGGGGGTTGGATTGCTTGTGGGAATGCAAAAACGCAAGACCAGCAAGCCCTCTCAAAGGTCACCCCTCACTGAGAACTGAGGGCCATCTGGTGCGAAGAGGAAGCGGACGGAAAGGAACAGCACTGCCCCAATGCATCAGTGAAGTCCCAGATGGTCCCAATCATCAAGCCAGTGCCATTACTCAAGTGGCCCGCTCTCACACTGGGGCCTATGGAGGTTTAGATGGGATAGATACATAGAGACAGAGAGTGAGGGGGAGAGAGAGAGAGAGAGAGGGAGAGAGAGACAGAGTGGATATCCGTGTTATGTTTGACATTTTCCTCCCTCGACAACTCCACACCCCCCCCCTCCAGACACATGTGGAAAGAGAATTCTCAGAAACTAGGTTATCAAAATAGGAGTGTCATGGCTGCAATAAGGCGTGAGGAGACGCGTGGGATGCATTCCCTGAGGTAAGATCCTAGGAGCTTATTACAGACACTCTCAAATTCATGCGTTTTGTGTTTGGCGTGTTTGGTGGTGACTGTGAAACCAGTTTGAGGTCTTTTGCTTTCTTACTCTACTTCCTTCATGCCAACCCTCTATTTATCCATGGGGCTGACTGTACGCTTGACTGGCGCGCCTGATTTTTTCCGGAGTTCACAACAACCTCCTCGTCAGCCCTGTGGCTTTATCCCGAGAGAATTTGGTCACCAAGATCTGAAACGACCATGGCCCCATCAGCGAACCCCCATATAGTAACCCACACAAGCAAACAGCTGCCCACCCACACAAACATAACAACCCACACATAGATACAGATATCTGTTGACTGCCATTTCCAGTGTTTCCACACCCTCCTTCTCCTTTCTGCCTCACTTCTGTAACTTGCCTCCTGTTTTCTTGCCCCAAGGGGAAGCTGGCAACACACACTCCCCTCTAAGGGCCTTCATTGCTACCTGGTGTAGCTACTACTCGGTAGGGGCTCCCAGTTGACAGTGCAAACCCAATATTCTGTTAGCACTGACCCAGTCCAAGAGACAGCTAGAAGTAAAACGGCAACACATCAGTTGTGTTCTGCTTTTAAAATGCCTTGCTCTATTTTTGTCTCACAGCCTCCAAAATCAGAGTAACTGAGAACTTCCTAAACTATGCAGTTCTGAAAAAGGCAACATGAACTTAAACTGCAGAACTCTCTGGACCACAACAAAGAGAAAGATGAATGTAAAGTTGCTACACAGTTTTCAGGTTAAGCTATCCAAAAAATGCTGCTTCATATCATTGCCTATGAATGCAAAGCTGCATTCAGTATTCCACAGAAACAAAAAATAGCACCTTGAAATCTTTCAGTCTGGAATTACGTGCCTGAACTGGAGAGAGAGGGACACTCTGCCTTCCCACCACCACAAGTCTGGAGAGATTTGGGCAAAGACTTACCACCAAGAGTGAGAAAAGGAATCAGCATGGAGGTGGACAGCACCGAGGCAGCCCAAGGTCACGTCCCAGCGCCAAACCCCTGATGGATCAGCCCCTGACCAGCACTGACAGCACTGGTGAAGTGTGGACTCACCCGAGCCCAACACACAAAAGGGCAGGCCAGCATAGTAAAGGCGCAGGGGGGAGTGAGTGCATAGCATTGGAGGGATTGTTGGGACTGTTGCGACACTTTAACCTGGACTACAGTATGTGCCTTTAGAAAGGGCAATAGACCAGCAGGGTACTTTCAGTTGGGGAAGTGATGGGGGGGTGGGGGGTGGGGTCCTCACTTCTGGTTTTGATATCTCTGCCATTGCTTATTGTAATTATTTTTTATTACTCATGGGGATAACAGTTATTCCTTTTGATTCCTTTTTTCCTCATGACAGTAAGCAATGTGACTAACAAATACATATTTAAATAGACTAATATTGAAGACTTACAAAAGACCACTGTCACTGCATGCGTGCATGGTAACTCCTACATTTGACCTTGATCACAGAACGCACTACAGAATAAGCAACCACAGTGGCTTTTCCATTGGAGAAATTATCTAAAAGAGGTGAAACCCATTCAAAAACTTTACAATTTTTTGAAAAACAAACATTTTGTTTAGATTTTAGATGACATGTGCTACCTATATGTACATCCAATTTCTTTCAAACCTTTTGACCATCTTAATTTTATGTTAATAAAAAAAGAAATGATGCTAAAATTTAATTGACCGCAATAACTCATTTATAAAATATGACCTAAATTAAAGGCCCACTATGCCACAATTTTCATTTAATTAATCAGTTTCATACTGTTTAGGATGCTAAAATGAGTCATTACACGGCGAACGAACGGTGTAGAATGCGCCACCGTGGCCTATAGCGGTAGATACAGCACTTGCAATGTTCAGCAGCGCGGACCGCCTCTAATAGAATGCAGTGCAATACAATGCAATACAGCAGTCTTTAGAGGGAGCTTGTGAGAGGAAAAAAACAGAACGTTGCTTAGTCCCTCTGTAAATGTACAAATTTGAAATATCATAGCATTTTTGTGTTTATACAACACAAAAGAAGGATTAAACAGCTGGACAATTAATTTAACTAATTATGAGGATAGCCTGGACACCAGCAATAATGTTGAACATTTACAAGGATGTTGACAACATATAACAAGCAGATGTTTGAAACAGATATCGCAAGATACAATGAATCAGAAATAAATAATGTAATCTGTAGTGCTTTATTTAACAAACAGCAGTCACAGAAACAAATTACAAGCACAGACCATCTTGCAACCTGAGCTGACGACTACCAAAATTTCCCACTCTGCACTGTGTTGTAGCCTATACCCACTGCTCCATAGTCTGCAAATAGATGCATACATCAACAGTATCTATATATATACATATGTAAAGTATCTATATTCATAACAAACACACACACAAACACACACAAGCAACAACAAAATATAAGCAACAACAAAATGGTAATAGGCCTGTGTGTGTGTGTGTGTGTGTTTGTATATATATGTGTGACAGTTGAGGTACCTTTCAAAACCATCCAACCATGCATCCAACCATGTCAGAGATAAGCTGTAGAACTCAATCATCCTAACAGCATGAAACCATTCTGGACTAGGGGTGTGCAATATGACGATATGAGATCGTGAAGACGATTTATGTACTGTCAATCTGCCAAAGTAGAGAGATTGTAGTATCGTCTAATGAATACATTTCATTTATTGCAGATCTATGCTCTTCCTAATGTTTTCTATACCGCCTTGGTTTTTCCCTTAACCAAATCACACTATTTGCTAGTCTGCTTAATGCCCACCTTATAGAAACAGCGCTCAACCAACCAAAGCAGAACGCAAAATAAACATGTTGGCAAAATTGCAAATTGCACAATGCAAATTGCACAATAATTAAAATTTGTCTAGAATGATACTTGGACTAAATGGTGTTTTTTAACTTAGTACTATATTTTTACAAAGGTTAATAGTTGGTTGTTTTTTACAAATTTTTACAAAGTTGGTTGTTTTTTACAAATTTTTACAAAGTTAATAATGGTTGTACTGTTCAGTAACTTGCAAAATCTACTGTTACACAATAATATGAATACCACGATAAAATCGTATTCGTGATTTAACTGTAAAAAATCGTGATATGAAATTTTTGCCATATCACCCACCCATATTATGGACACAATAAAATATAATACCTTCAAGTAAAGTAGCATGTAAATCATAATGTGATGTGAATCATAAAGTATACGCGAGGTAAACAAACCTTGTGACAAGTTTCGGACAAAGAGAGAACTCACGTAAGATGATCAAAGGGGGACGACAGAAATGTATTTACAGTTTACTTTGTATGTTGAGTTTGTATGGTGGCAGTCTAACGTACGCACTGTATCAGGCTCCCGGATTCGATACAATAAACCTCGAGGACTTTTGTCTTTGCCACTACTCATGTTGAGTTGTCTCTGTTTATTAGAGTTTATTTTTAGATTACAAATACTCTTCCCACTCGTGTCAAACAACGTGTCGTCACAGATAAATATCCTGCATTTTATTACCCAATTTCAGTGTTCCTTTTCCAATGCACTATTGGGCATTCACACAACCCCCCAATGTAAATGGTAAACGGACTGCATTTATATAGCTTTTCTATTCCTAGCACACATAATGTTAGCATCGTCTTGCTAACAACACAACATCTAACGTAACCACTATCTTCAGTAGACAAAGAATTTGGTTACCTTTAATGGTCCGACTTTAATGACAAACCACATTTCCTCGTCTCGTACAGTAACCTGGAACTCCTTTACAGGCAGACAACACGACTTGCATTGACATTACTCAACCTGTGATAAAGGAAGAATTTATGGCCCTAGGAATGCAGTGGGTTCCAGTGTGAAAAGGGCTGTAGGAAAGGCTCACTCGGCCATCCTTACCATATGCCTTGGCAAGTGCCTCTCTTACAACACTCTTCTTCAACCCACAGAAAAAAAGAATATGTAACAACTGAAGCATGATTCTTGTAAAATCTATTGCCTTGTAAGTCTATTGCTTTGTCAATCAACTATCATTACTAGCCTGTGACCTTTGTCTTACAAACCCCTTCAAATGCAAGATGCAATTTAAGATTGTAAGTTATAAAAATTTCCGTAGTTTAAAAATACAGGGAACTATAAAAATCCAGCCTTGCATAGGATACCTTTAAAGTGCAAAAAGTAACAGCTTTGTTGCACATGCAGTCAAACTGGGTTATAAAACTCAGCACCAGGTGCTCTGTAAGCTGTGTGCCGCAGGCCGCTCTGGAACTTTCTGAGGAGCTCGACAGAACTGGGTCAGAACCTGCATGCCAGAGGTGCCAAACTGAACTAATTTTCACTTCAACCATGGGAAAGAAATCTAACATGAACTTAGATATATGGACACCGGCCCCTCCCCATGCACCTCGCTCAACAGTTCCAATTCTGGCCAATCCATTTGAATATAATATTAAATTCTAAACAATAATATAATATTTTATATATATTACGATTAACCCTTAGAACTATGAACATTTTTAGTAATTTTTGTATTACAGTGTTTAAAGTCTTTTGTTGCTATATTTTATTATGTCTAAAAGGCTTTTAGCAATATCAGTGACCCTAATCCCAGTTCATCACCATCCCATAATTGTCACCACCAGATCAGCCTCATTTCCTGCCACTGTCTGTCTGGCTGCCATGGTATTTAGCAACAGGAAGGGAAGGGGTGGCTGTCATGGGTTTGGTTACTGTGATAAGAGGCAAAGCAGCTGGGAACCACTCGAAAGAGCTAAATGAGCCACAACCCTGCTGGCCAGCCACAGGCAAACAAGCAGCCACGTCCATGCAGCAGTGGACAAACAGCCATCTAGAAGTCTGGAAGTCACTGCAGATTACTGCTGTTAGCAATGCAGCTGAAGCCAGGGAGTGCACTCCTAACTGCTCCTCCCATTGATGGGTTTCAGAGGGGAAACTGTGACAGGCGCTTTATAAGGGGTCGGCTAGTTCTGACGGTTTGCCTATTGAGCAGGACGTGACTTGGCACGTGGAGAAAGATAAAACAACGTCAGGATAAAATCCCTAAGAAACTTGCAGTTCAGCATGTCATCCTTGTGTGGTTTAGAGAGAGCAGAAAGGGCGGGGGTGAGGCAAGATGGGAGCTACCAAGGGATCTTTCTATAGTCATCCATTTGAAAAAGAGCCTGATTCTGCAAAGAATTTTTTTTTTCCTTTGCATCTCACTGCCCCTCCACACTGACCGTTTGACAGAAAAAGGGGATAGGGGGTTGGGGGAATGTCAGCCAAGCATAATCTCAACGAATCCACAGGGCACATTTGTCAGATATCAAGCACAGCAGGCACCGAGGCAAAAAATAAAGTAACTTGCAGGCAGAATGAATTGACTGTTCTTGTGTATGCCCGCACAGTCTACATGTACTGGTATACTATCTCTGCTCGTGTGACAGCAGCTTCCTTTGCTCAGGCTATGAGCCAGAGGCTGAGCAGCTTCAAATGTTAACAATGATATTTGCAGAGACACCATAACTGAAAGTGACAAGATGGAAAAAAACTGGTTCACTAGAACAGAGAGAACCAAACAGCAACGATAAAGCTCAGTTTAACTTGTGATGCACAAATACTGATTTTCAGCAAGAATTTTCTATTGGATATTACTTGTCCATTACTAATAAACATTTTTTTTCCAGAAGATGTCAAAAGACCTGACTCCTGAGCAGATTCTATTAAAAAAAAACTGTCACCCAAACAATGGATAGAATATTTTTAAATTGCTCTGTCAACAAGAGGCTCATACTGGACCGGACAATCAGATAAAACCAGTTTTGTAAAAAAAAGAGAGAAAGAGAAAGAGAGAGAGAAAGAGAGAGAGAGCATGTGTGTGTGTGTATATGTGTTTGCGCATGGCAGCTGAATTATAGATGGGCCCGAGACACCTCCCTGTGTCACCCATGCTGGTAACGACACCTGCTCCTGGTTCATTCACTCTGCAAAGCACATCAGAGCAGTGGTGAGTGGAGCCAGTCAGAGGAGTGGGTCTAGGCAATGGAGACCCACACCTCCAAACATCCACCTTGAGACAACAACTCATTATCATTACAATTTATATGGAGGTGAAGCAAACAAGACTGAATAGTGAAGCATGAGGTATGTGCTTGTTTCAAATGTAGAAAATAAAAATTACGTTGCTGTGTTCCATAAACATAAACTGTGCAGACAGAGACGGTCAGGATGCTGTTAACAATGGTGATAACATTTATTAGTTGCAACAACATTACGGACTACTATGGGGAAAGTCCGGAAGACGCAGCACGGAGTTTCCACCTTCAGGTGGTTACCGGTGTACTGGCCTCCCATTGAACGACAGTATTTAAGCTTTAATTATTCTCTCATCTTTGCAGTCTTCGAGAGTAACGATGTGTATTGCCTTAGCATCAACAATGGTGTCTCAGGAAGCTACAGTAATTAATTGTCGGCTGACATGATGTGTATTGCATTGGCGACAGCGGAAGGTCTTTGATTGCCAATAAACAAATGGTCACAGGGTCGTGGACTTACAGGCAATGGAGTGTTCAATAGGGTTGCAAAGGGGTGGAAAATTTCCGGTAAATTTCTGGAAACTTTCCGGAAACTTTCCATGGAAACTTTAGCTTGGGAATTTTAGAAATATTCAAAAATGGAAATGTGTGGAAATTATGTGAATTTATGGGAATTAACTGGAAATTTTTGATGAATTTTAAGAAACATAGACCATATGACTCATATACCAACAACATATTTTGTCATAAGACATTTTTGCAAAAAATATACAATTAAATTAAAAATGTAGCATTTTTCTGTTAAATATGTAGATTGTAAACTGAACAAATGGAAAGGGCTATCAAAACATTTAAATGAAGTATGAAATCAGGTGTGGTTATGTAAAACTGCAAACAGCAGGACGCTGAAGAAACAGCACATTTTGTGCTATCTAGCACCATGATAAGCTAACTTCTTTAATATAAAGGTGCTAGCTAGCTTACCTTTAACATATCTGCCTTACCAGTGAGCTAGCAATCTATATTTTGATTGGGCTAGCTAAAATCTAACATTTTAGAACAAATATCATCTAAGTTATATCATCATTACTTGCTTGACTGTTTGTAGTCCTCAAATGTGTAGCCTCACATGTCTGTATCAGTGACTGTATGTGGCTCATAAAGGTTGCTTTAGCAGTCCATAATTCTAGAAATCATTGAGATGTGATGGGATGATGCACAATGCGTATAGGAGGTGCGGCCTCAATAGAGCTGCATTAAGAAGTGTGTTATGCCCCTGTGATTGAAGAATAGCAAATTATAGGCTACTCAACTTTATGCATATCACATCTCATAGTTTTAGCCAAGACTGCTAAAATATTATTTTCTACCAACTGTCTTTATGTCCCTGACCTTTAGTTGAGATAATTCCCAGTTTTTTCCAATTAATTCCCGTTAATTCCCATAAATTCCCATAAATTCCCATAAATTCCCATGGAAAGTTTCCAACTTTGAAAATTCCCGGAATTTTGCAACCCTAGTGTTCAACAGGGTTGGTCACAGGTTTGTGACATATGAAACAACCAATATAGTTTAAATACAGAATATTATATTAACTACAATTTCTTTATACTACACAAACAACCTTAAAGTTCCATTGTTAGGATATGTTTACTCAAGACAAATGGCAGGGATCCCACCATTAAATTCGACTACCATCTAAATACACTTTGGCCTCACCACCGCTGAATATATGTGAACAAAAGGAACCACAAACTGTTGCTTTGTGTTGCATCTGAATAAACAATAAGAAAATACCAAGAATAAAAAATAAACAGGACAATAAACAGGACAATTCAAACACCAAACCATTTAACTGTGTTTGTATTCGAGTCACTCAGACTTTAAAAAACAAAGCATGCTTATTCTCAGGGAATCTACAGTAGGTAATGACACCAAGCCGATTCATGTACCATTACTGAGAGACTCCATTCATGGGCTTTAAATCAATGAAACACGACCTCTTTCCAGTAAGTAACTCAATATCATTGTCGGCATCCCCCTGTTCAAACCATAGCCATTAAAACTATCCATCTCATCTCGGGGTTAGCTCTCACTGTTGAGTACTGTGCAATAGTCATTGTGGTAGATACAGAACACCACTAATTAAGTGGTAGTTAAGTGGTAGGGAGGCCAAACTAGCTGAGCCAAGTCTCTCATCCACTCAAAACCAGGGAGTACCAGGGAGGGACCTACCAAAACGAATGAGCCAGAGGCTAAAGACAAAGAGCATATCATTAACATCTCAATGGAAAAACAAAGGAAGAAAAAGAGGGTGAAGAAGGAGTATTCAGGATGGTCACTGGCATGAACCCGGTTACAAGTGAATAAGAACATGGAGCACTAAAACAGGGTTCTTGCTCTTCTTCCAAATTAAAATTCAAAACATTTTCCAGACTTTTTTACAACTTATTGTAACCCGCACCCCAAGACATTGACTTTATATACTTGTATGCAAGCTTGCACTTGTATGCAGCCTACTTCATTGGTTGAGATTGTACCAATTGTGTTAATTTGAAATGTACGTGACCAGTAGTAAAATAATAAGTTTTATAGTGTACCTTCCTATTTCTCATTTCACAATGCCTTTGAATTCTACCATACATTTTGTTTCCATACTTTATTAAGACTTTCACAAAAAAATTCAAGACTTTTCAAGGTCTGGAAAAAAGTGTTTTAAAATTCCATACTTATTAAGACTTTCAAGACTTGCGCAAGCACCCTGTAAAAGGCAACATGATGTAAGGACATGAATTTACTGGGGAAAAAGAGAACAAATCAGAAGAAGTGGACATCCTTAAGAACCTTATGCATTCTCAGGGAACGAAAAGCACATCAATAACCTAGATATTTCAGCACAGAAAAAAGCACGTTTAAACACAAGCTCAAATTGCATCCACAGACAAGCAGCTTCTCGAGACAGCTGTGTTCTACCAGAATAGCAAAAGGACAATAAACTGGAGCTAGCTTTCCATAAGCTTTCTTTAATGGCCGTCCAAGTGATGCAGGCAGTTCAGTGCAATCGCTGAACTAGCACATGTAGTTGCCATTAAACAGCGTGAAAAGCACCACAGCAATCCATCAGTGCTCATTGATTTCAGATGAGTCCAGCTCCTGCCCCCGTGCTGCCTGAGATCTGTGCTTGGGCTGCTCGTCTGACCCAATGAAAAACACAGGAAAACCCACTGACCTGTCATCACTAGCATCAGCTACCCTTGCTACTACAGTAGATGCACTGACAATCATCATAACATGCTAATGAATGCATTTTATCTTTTGTCATTATAGCATATGCCTATAAGCCTACATTTCTTTTACCAATTTAGCATCCTTTGTACTGTAATAAGGAATCCCTGTTTTCAGAGGTGTGTTTTTCTACAGAATCTACGTATGTCACAAGCTGATATTTATGCATGGTTTGAAACTTAGTCAACTGACAATTTCCGAGTGATGTGCTTAAAGGGGCACGGTGGGTTGGTTTCTAAATTCTCTTAACCTCAGCTGGATGATCTTACCCACAAACAAGATAATACAAAAACTATGTCAAAGGTTTCAAGGTGGGTTTGGTTGGTTTTGGTTATTCAAGGACCACTCAGGTTTGAGAGGAAATACTCCAAACTATCAGCATACCATCTGGACAAGTCTTTTTTAAAAGTCTTAATCAGTGGCCAATTGATGTTCACATGGGTCTTTTTACAAAATAAATATATACAGAAAAGGCCGGAAATAGTTGGTCAGGTCAACAACACATGACCAGCATCACATGACTCTTTTTGTTCACGCATTCTATTAAGTATTTACATTTTAATGGTCTATTTCCTGTAGTTTCAGCTCGAGGATATCACAGTATGGGAACATGGGTCCTTCAGTTGAATAGCTCCATGAGGGGCAAACCCATTACTCTGAAATAGCAGTGACCTAGCTGGCGAGACATTCATTTTTGGGTCTGATCCAGAAACCTCAAACTCAAACCTCATTTAGCCATTTAAAGTCAGTTAAAGACACACTGCAGCTTATAACAATGGGTGTCAGCAAACTCAATTTACACATGCTGTATTTGGGACATAAAAAAAAAAAATCCTGATAGGCTGTTCCACTCGTTTATGATCAGGGGGGAGGGGGGTCAAATTCTATAATGCTTGTCTATTTGAGGAGAGCAGGGAAACATTTGTGCCGACAGCCCTGTCCAAAATCAATACCTGCTCTTGTGTTCTGCTGCTCCTGCTAATACCCACACTTCACAGACAACTGGCAGGGCGTGTTTTTTGGCGACGGCACAAATGCTGGCCCACATAAAGTGCGAACATGAGGCCATCCAGGACAGAAAGGCACACATGAATCCATGGATCTGCTGAAAGGGCTTTGCTAGTTGAGTGAGTCATTCTGGGAATGAGGAAATGTGAAAAGAGCACATGCACACGCACACACACACACAATCACTCATTCACCGCCTTGGTGATGGCGGTGCATTTGCTGCGCTCATTAATTGTTATCTGGTGTAATCACTGGCAAGCATAGTCCCAGAGCCCTGACTGCTCTCTGCACAAGCTGAGGAACAACAATGTAGAGTTGAACAAGAGCGATGAACACACTCAGCCATCCACTGTGTAGGCCTACCTCGCCTGCCACACTCCACGCTAATCTCGGAAGGATCTAGAAAGGTGTAATGACCTCAAGCCGTCCGCCCACTGATCATCGAGATGTGTACCTAGCGGACACTAAAACTAATATTTATACACCGTAGTCAACACTTCCTGAATAGATGGAGTCGCTAAGATCTACATAGATAAGAGCCTGTTAAATACATGGGGATTTCCCCCACAAACTGGTGCACTCAAAATCTATTATTCTGGTGTAGACACACCTTTATATAAAGACGGGGGAATCATGGAAAGGATCTACGGGAAAAGGAAATCAGCAAGAGGCTCCAGGGGAAAGCACCAATATTATTAATGGATATCTGTGTCCTATGAAGGTAATTTTCAGGTAATTTCCACAGTGTAAACTCATCAAGCTCAAAGTAGCAACCCAGAGCACTTTTACAATGTCAGTGATAATGCATCCTACATTCTGCAGCAGCTTTGTATGCAGTGGGCTGGCCAACACAGGTATATACATGGTGCTACTCTACAAGAAAGGTGATGATGGTGATAATAAAAACTAAATCTGAGATTAACATCACATAGATTAAACAGAAAATGATCCCTTCTTTATTTTAAGAACCCAAAAACTTTGTTGTCATGGCACCACAGTAAAGGTTTTAGTTTTTAGTATTTCTTGAAATGTTTCTTAGAGTAAGATTGCTATCTTGTGGAGCAAGTAAAGAGAGAACAGAAGCATAGAATAGTCTGGCAAGAGACTGCCAGGTCAGCGGGATAACAGTGGAGGGGGGTTTAACACCAGGGAACATGGCATCCTTTCTCATCCTTCCAGCCCTAGAGCCAAGCTGAAGCAATGCACAAGGTATTCAGAAAATCTGAATCAACAGCTCTCAGTTTGGAGCGCGAGCGTGCCATACAGACGGAGAGGAGCACTAAACTGCACCATTCACTTGCACATTCACAAGCCAGATTATTAATAGAAAATAAAAACTTTGTTTCCATAGCAACTGTTATAGCACATATGGAAAGTGTCTCCTCCTGTTGCCAAGACAACCAGCCCACGATGAACTCGCAGCTGAGCAATGCACTGAGCCAGTGATCTTTCCATAAACAGACTGGACAACTGAAAGACAATGGGAGGGTTGGGGGGAGTGGACAAAGGCTATTTGTCAAATAATCATCTCGTCTCATCTAGGCTATTCACAAAATAGGGAGAGTTTTCATCTTCCAATATCCTATTTTCAGATGTTCCTTATGTTTCTAAATAACATGGAATCAGCTTTTCAAACTTCTCAAACTAGCTTGCAAGACAGCATGAAACATTGAAAAAGGAAACTTGAAAATGGGCACTAGTCAAGGAAATGATTGTAAAAGCTGAGCGAGTGCAGCGGAACAGCTTAACCAGAAAGCATTTTTCACTGATACCCTTTACACACATTTGGAAAAAAAGACAACACATATTTCAAATTCAAATACGCTTTTGTTAAATGGTCTTACAAAAACTGAAAGAAAAAGTAATAAATAATCTTTCATTACAAAGGCCTCTGAGGAGTAATGAACATGAGTTTGTAACATTAACAAAAAAACACTGTTATAGATGTTCTTTTTGTATGAAATGCTTCTTGTTAGACTTCCCAGACCAGAGCAGAAATGACATAAGCACTCCCCCCCTCACAGGCCCATATTTCTCCTGTCTGTAGCCCCTCTCTCTCACTCATACTCGCCCTCTATCTCAGGACCTATGAGGGGAGGGGGCCTGGAGTCTCGGCCTGCTTGACGCTGGGAAGATTCCATGATCGCAGCTCTCTAACCCTGGAATTCTTCCTGGAAAAGCAGGAGCTTCAGAAATACCACTACCCACTACACAATGGGTTACGACGCAAGGGTCAGTTCACACATTTACTCAAGAAAGAGGTCAGCAATGTCACAGGAGGAGCCTAACTTTGGAGAAAGCAGCTAAAAGTTGTCCTACTGCATCTGCAACTTCTTAAAACTGTCACTGGACTGGTCTCAAGTGGACCATTTAAGTATGACATTCAACCAAACTTTTTAGCAAGCCCTCTGATGCTATTCTGCGCTTGCTTTTTGAATATAGAATGCATGTGACTATATGCATAGAGGCTAATGGAAGTTCCCAGCCCAATGTTAGTCAGTCAGGGCTTACAGTAATGCTCTGTGAATATACAGAAGGGATGGAGAACATTTTGTAGGCATTTGTCATTATGCATCTTTACACAATGTATAAGGAAAATTACTAAATGCTGTACTTACGTTCCAAGAACATCTTTGAAGTCGTAGATCTCCTTGATGTCAGATGTTTTCTTCTTCCATGAGTGTCCATCTTGACCCAAGGGCATTTTCCTGTTGTTGCGGTCAACTACAGGAAAGCTGAAGAGAATGTGAAAAAAAACAATTATAGTCATTCTGCAGGTCTAGCTGACTAAAAAAAGTGGTTCAGTATATCGAGCCAAAAAAAAAAAGATTCAGGTAATTGTGCAAACTGCCTCAAAATCATACCACCAGGGTTCCCACACCTTGGTTAACATCAAATTCAAGGACCTTTCAAGGACTTTCCAGGACCAATTTTCTTAAATTCAAGGACCACACAGGGCGGCATTACCTACTGCTACCGCTGAATGTGTCATCAATGAACAATTTCAATAGTATTTTTAGCTTACATATATATCGACAATACATGAGCGGGTTGCCAACTTCAGTCAGTTGGCTGGAATGAGTAAGTTTTTCCAACATTTGTGATGATTTATTTGAACTATTATTATCATTATTTTTGTCTACCTGACTCTCTTTGGTAGTTTTGAGTTTGCTTTGTCATTTAATTAGTTCTTTATCAATTCACAGAAATATTTGCATGGTGGGGGTCTGTGATCTGCCCTCCCCCAGAAAAATTTAAAATGTCCTAAAATGTCCTTTTCTGCATTCAAGTAAATTTAAATAAGTTACAGCTTACTTAACAGAGGTAGGCTAAACTAGCGAGACGGCTTCAGAGCACCCAAAGTCAAAGATTTTTTTTAAGATATGAATAAGCTTTTGTAGAAGGTAATGCAGAAATTACAGTCCATCCGTGCATTAACATACCTATCGCCACTCCCACAACATGTTTATCTTAGCCAAGTACACACATTGGTGTGAGCCCAACAAACTTTGTCCATTGATCAGCCCAGGTTACTGAACACAAGCTATATTACATTGCTCTTTAGGCTGTGCTTCGCTATATGGAACTGGCGGCCTACCCTCAAAATATTTTTAAAAAGTAGATGCCTTCTGCATTCTGATGCAATTAAGGGAGTTGACTTTTATCTGAAGACTTCAGTATTGAGCATGCATTCAGGCCCTCAGTATTGAGCTTTTTCTTTTTTAAATCACCTTGTACCCTACTCTGTACCATGCATAAAGGTGAAACGTTTGAGTATACTGTGCATATGCAAAGAGTGATATATCAGTGCAGAGCTTTTCAATCATCAACCAGGGAACAAACATTTTTCAGTTATGCACCAATTGAAACAACACTTGTCATTCAGGATAAGGAGCCATATAACCTACTGTCAACAGTCTACTATTAGATCTTCTCATTAGGCCTCTCATAGGCAACTCATAGGCTCTTGTAAATAGATTTCCTGTAGCCTACATGTGAACAGGAAATACAAGAATGAAGTACTAAATAAACCAATGAACTCCAATGAATGCCAATAAAATCTGTTGAACAAACAAACTTGAATGAAAATAAAAATTAGTGTACCACCTTCAGAATTTATGTAATTTTAAAAGAACTGGAGAACTGACACATGTAAAATTGATGCGAGACTGCCAGACCATCAAAAATATTCAAAAACTTTCAAGGACTGTGTCTTTTTATGCCTATTTTCAAAAACTTTCCAGGGCCTTGAACTTATTATTTCAAAATCACAAACTTTCAAGGATTTCAAGGACCCGTGGGAACCCTGTACCACTGTAGGGAGATGATAATCGAGCAGAAGTGTGTAGAAAGACCAGACTAAGTATAAAGAAATATACCCCATTGGGGTCTTATGAAGGTTAAGTATAGAGAAATTAAAAGCACAACCTAAAAAGGTACATTTTGTGTAGTAATGTAATTAACATACTTTCAGGATCATTAACCAAGGTTGATACATTTATTTTGCAATCTATGAGGTCAATACATGGTTGAATGCTGTACACAGGAATGTACTTCTTTTTATCATTCTTTTTATCATACTTTGTCATGAAATCATGATCTGCTTCTGAATCAATAGTTAATGTTTAGTAAACTAAGGTTAATATATGGGTGAGAGAACACAGTTGTGGTTTTGTTTTTTTTAGTTTGCATTAAACATTGACCTGAGGTCCATAAACGGTCCTAGATTTGGGAAATTACATTTTACCATTTGGTTGCATGTTGTTCATTAACTGAGCTAGCCTAGAAATCTAGATTTTTATAAATTGTAAGCAAATAGTTTTGCTCAGCCACTGCATCTAAAAACAAGCTTGGTAGCTCTTCTGCTTCGTTCGCATTGCTTTATCCTTACGGAGAGTCACCTTGACGTTCCCAAGCTGTAGATTATCAGATTATCTGTGTGCAGAGGCAGTTTCAAAACCCACTGCTGATTCCACCCTATGGATTGAGCATGGTCTAGCGGTCGTACTATAGGCCTAGATGTTACAGTCTAGCTTGCCAGGCTACTGATATTCAGTTAAAGAAATTTGTTTAAATCATTTATTAGATGGACTGTCAAAACTTTTCACAAATGTTACAGACAATATCTAGAGAAGTACAAGAGGAGTACATTAGATTTTATATAATTCCAAATGAATATATCCATTCTTGTGCCCATTTTTAGTAACAGCCAGACAGCCTATGCCTATACAAGCTGATGAGTAACACCAGCTATACTGACACTGGAACGTTCCAAGAACAGTCAGAGAGCATCTATCAGGACTGTACAGCCAACTGATATAGCTGTGCCAAGTCTAATGGCTCTAGTAAGTATAGAAGTGTCTGAGCTAGAGCTAGGCCTAAGTGATGGAGCACAGGCCCCTGGACTTCATAAAAAATTTGGGCTTGTCCTTCAATAACACTATCGCCTGTTTGTGTTTGCAACAGTTAAGTCTGTTTCACTTATCTTGTTATATCAGGAAGCAGGTGTTTAGGTTAACAAGCCCTGTTGATGCACAATATTTAAACTAAACAAACTATTGCGACACAGAGGCCATAATGACCTTGTATGTGATCTGTTCATCTTTCCAGGCATGTGGAAGTCTACAGGTTTATACTCAGATTAAGTATAAAGTATTTCAGCTAGGCATGGGTTCACTATGTCTGCATGTGAAAGGCATCAGTAAAATGTCAGCCATGTTGCCACTGCAGGAGCACATTTGGAGGTCCAAGGCCCTCTTTCAAACTGTGTTGGATCTGTGCAAGTTTCCATGGAAACCCAAGGAAGGAACCACAATATCTGCGAAACCAAACTGTACCACCACACAAAAGCAACAGGTGCGCCATTTATTTCAGTCATTTGGGTCTGGTCTAAACCCACATGCAGGCATAAACACACACACACACACACACACACACACAAACACACAGACACAGACACACACACACATTTTGAGTTTTCCCTCCAACACTGCCCATTGAAGGCAGGATCCTTGTTCAATGTAAGTGGTGTAGGAAGCATCAGGCCATTTTTGGCATCCTTACACCAAAGCGAGGTGCAAAGTAAGAAGCAAGAGGAAGGACCAAGAATGTACAACAAGCCTGCACGGTCTACGAGACCACAGCTGGGTCTAATTTAACCTCTTATTTCTGCACAGGAAATAACAAAATAACACTTCTTTAACTGGCCTGACTGTGGCAAGTGCATAATATTAACCCTTTATCAGCCAGTAAACAGCAGGTTACCATGAATGGTTATTTTAATAGTATTAAGGGGCAATTATGAATTCACACAATGACCTATAAGTAAAAATAAAACAGAAATGTACTGCATTGAGGTATGCATTGATACACCCAAAGACATTTGGGACAAATATTAACTTGTTACTCAGCATAAGTATACTTCAGTAACTAGCACATTTGTGTACCTGCCCCTGCCTAAATCTTAGCTTGCGCCAGTTTATAAGAACATCAGTGAAAACCACAAGAACCACCCAACATTTTACCGGTTTAACAGTTTAACATATCATGTTCCTTTAACACAGTTGTACAACAGCATTCTGACATTTAATTGTTTTGTCATGACTATTTGTCCCCCAGAGACATGAGCATGCTGTTTCCCACTCTGATCAGTGCAATGTCCAGCCAAGGATACGACTGCCAAACAAATTCCAGTTGACACTTATAGTTTGACACGTTCCTTCCTTGGATGCATGTGTCATGCTAAAAACTCAAGGGAATTTCAACACCACATAATTCACCTTGACTGAAGAAGAAAATTCTGAACAATTTGGAACGAACAAAGAAAATTGACAGTCACGAGACAAGAGGTGTGCTTGGGTGATAAAAATCAAGGAAAATACAGGCACGGATTGTTCTGCTTTTTAACCATGGGGATGGGTAGAGGAACAATCGTCTGAGAAGAGTGCATGCAGGTTGAACTACCACAAGGAACCGGAACTGGAGTGGATTGATTGTGTCAACCAGGAGATGTGAGGAACCAACCAACACAGACTACTGTCTTTAAACAGTTCATCTTGAAACTACAATATCTACAGTTATTGTACATGCAACATTCTCATACATACGGTGTAAATTACATACAAAGGAACGTGATACTCACTGGTTTCCCATTGCTGCGCAGTGAACTGAAAAAACACACAGAAAGTGACACAACAACCTTTAACAGGCTGGGTCGGGTGGCAGAAACCCTGCCGTGGTCAAGATGACAACTTGTGACGCACCATGGTTTGGAAGAGCTTTGCAACACTTCGCAGTAGCACTTCAGGACCTCCCTTTCAAGCGTGACACCGTGCCACTCGCGTTCTGGCAGGATGTGGGAGACACTATGCGAGCATGGTTGCACTGCCGAGACGCACAAGGGATAACATGCTGCTGACAGCAGCCATTAGGAAAATACTTTCTCTTGTAAACAGACTAACTGTAGCTTGACACATGACTCTCAAATAGGCTGGGGACATGTCACAAATTTGATGTTTAATGAACAGCTCTATCGAAATTTCAAAACAAGTTCAAAGACCAAACCAGTCAGCAAAATGTGCTGTGGCTCATGACACTCAAATACCATAGATGGATTTTTCTTGTTGTTTACTCAATTTTATTGTCACCTTATCTACCACAACTGCTGGGTCATTTCCTGATTGTGAGGCATTCTACATGCAGTTAAGGGGTGCTATATGCAGAACTACAATACTGGCCAATGACAAACCACAGACTTCAAAATTCAGCAACTTCGAGAAAGGTGCCCTCCCCAGGAGAGGCCTGTAGAAGGACTGACTATGTAGGCTACATGATCCAATGACAAATAAAATCAGATTTGCTCTTAAAAATGCAGAGGTTTAGCATGAGCCTATGGTCTACCGTGAAACTGAGAGTTTAAGACAAGACTAAGTCTAAAACTAAGACCACATTTCATTTAGCTCTACCAAGTAATTTAAGTACTACCAAGTATTTTAAAGAAAAACACGTTAAATCAACAGCAAGATTGTGACCACAACTCGCACTAGCCATAGTAAATAGGCCTAATCATACTGTTTTGGGTGTAGTAGGCCCGTACAGACCGAGTAATGAAAAACTAGGTGCTCTCCTGCATGCATTGTCATTATAATCGTATGCACAAACGTCATGGGATTGTCAGAAGCATAGCATAAACTATTTGATCCATAGTGCGTCAGGAGTCTTCTTCAGTTTGGCCTCAAGACACAAAACTAGAAATGATATCAGAGTGGATGGGGCATTCCTTGAGAAATACCTAGGCAACTTGCAGTTAGACAGGTTGAGTGACAGACTGAAATTGTTCGTGCATTCCTTAAGACTAATGTGCTACAACCCAAATGATTTAGACAACATTAAAAAGCCTAACTATACATTATGAAGATTAACGTTCTCATGCAATTTCCTTTCAAAGCCAATTTAAGTGTTTCACGTACCGGTATATCGTTACAGCCTTTCCGCCGTACTATCAAAGCACTGATGAAGCTGATTCGGATTCGTCTGGGCTTGAACCACATCTATGAACTAGCAACACCATGCATAAGTGATGTCCAGCTATTAATTATTCATATTCAAAAATCCATCGTGCTTTGTACGAACAACACGGGCAATTGGGCTGCATCACTGCACAAATTAGCCTGACGTTAACGTTAACGTAACATTGCTGTGAGTACACCCATTGTGGTTTAACAGCAACGATTCAATTCAGAAACCAACTCAAGACAGTATACTAACAAGTAGGCTACTTCCTATGAGAACTTAATAAACAATGAGAATCTCGTCTCTGCATCGCTGTTTGTGACATTTTGTGCAAAGTTAAACAGATGCGACACGCGCTAATTTACCTGTAAATTGCAGGGTCTCGGGGATTCTCCTCTGTCCGCTCGTGTTGAATAGGACTGCCCTCTGTCCGCTGAAAACTGGCTCCTTTGACAAACCCACCAGTAGGCTACTTTCCTGACGTCAGAGTAATCCGTAGAGGGAGTGGCTTGAACGTGAAGGACTGAATACCCATTTCACTCAGGTAGGTTATCGCTGTACAATATCGCAACTTTTAAAACGTTATTCACTCATCAGCCATTGCCTCTGCATTTTTTGCCTTCTGCTGGTTTGGTTGTTGCCTACACATTTTAGCCAAAAAGGTCGAGTGCATTACTGGCACTTTTTTTTTTTTCATTTATAGCCTTCAATTCACAAATATACATGCCAATTAAAGTGTGTCAATAGATCTAAGGCAGCATGATGACTCAACCTCTTTTCAGAGAGTGGCCTACGATTTTCAGAGCTTTCCAGATGAGGCACGCAGCTTATGTTGAAAATCTTCGCAGACATGTTATGTTGTTATTGTTGAACAACTGCGCCACTCTGTGTTTATATTGAGGAACAAGTAGTTGGCCAGGAATAGACAGTACATCAAGGACAGGCTCAGGCTGTTCCAGTTTTTCCTTTTGAGGACCTTGGATTCAATTACAATAATACAAGAAATAAAAACCCTTCTAAAAAGAAATGACAATCTGTAAAAAAAAAAAAGAAGAAAAAAAAACACTTTTTAAAGGCCTATTGGGCCTATTGCTGATCGCTCCTTGTTCCCTTTTTTTTTTTTTTTTAAAGTTCCATACAACTTACAACTTTAACTACATTGCTTGGATGGATGATAATATTCAGACATTTCTTTCATTCATTATCAATCCATCTAATCCACCTGTGCATAATAAATATGCTGATACTTTTTTGTCTGCTGTAGGACCCGCAAGGTTGCAGGTTCGAGCCCCACTCTACCTGACCCCATCGAAGTGTCCTTGAGCAAGACACTGAACCCCAAATTGCTCCTGGTGGCAGGTGGAGCCTTGCATGGTAATCCCCTCCACTGGCGTGTGACTGTGTGTGAATGGGTGTGTGATTGGGTGAATGCCATAGCAGGCGGCGTGTGTTGACGCAGCAGCCTCTGGCTCTCCTGACCGTGCGCATCACTGTGGGATAGCTAGAAACGTCATTTTGATTCCTCTGTATGTCCAGTATATGTAGAGAATTGACAATAAAAGAGACTTAACTATTAGGCCTGTGGACATGCTAGGCCTATTTACATTATCTCATGAGAACTTAAGTTTAGTAACTTTTATTGTCAATTCTCTACATATACTGGACATACAGAGGAAATTAAATTTCTAGCTATCCGAACGGCTCCTCACCTGCGCCACAACCGCCGTCAACTTCTTACCATTTTGCCAGATTTGAGAAAAACAAGAATTTTCTTGGGCTATGTGAATGTCAAGATACATTTTTTTTCTGAAGTTCAGAAGAAAAATGTCTTAAAGGAAACATTAAAACAAATCATCAAAGTCAAAGTCAGTTTTATTTGTCAATTTCTTCACATGTACTTGACAAACAAAGGAATCGAAATTACGTTTCACACTTGTCCCATGCTTAGACGTTGACAACAATAAAGTGCAGATGCACAACAAAAACAGATAAACAATAAGGTAATGTTAAGTAAAAAGTGCAAGTAGGCTTAGGGCATTATACTTAGATAACATACAGGATATAACAAGACAAGACAAAACATATAGCCTAGTAATCATGTTCATTCAAATCACACACAAACAATTTTTAATTGCCAAAAAGTCACCCAATAGCATTCAAATATTCCACTAGGTGGAGCTGAAGTAACAAAAATGCTCACCCAAAGAATCCTAATCAGGGGTGCGTTTCCCAAATACCGACCGAAGTTAGCATTATCCGAAGGTAATGCGAAGTACTTTTGAACGAGCCCACACTTGATTTCCGCCCGTTTCCCGAACACCATCGGACGATAAAAGTTGTAAGAACGTGAGGTTGGGTGTGCTTCGCTGAAACTAGGAAGTCTACAGATGTTTCGGAAGCGTTCGGGGACTATTCGGATATATCCGCTGCTGAAAGCGTCTCAAAAACGGAATTGTAACCTCATTTCACAAGCCAGTGTGGCATTGTTAACAACTTTTACTAATCTTTGCCCACACGATCATGTACCTTATTCACTGAAATTAATGACTGAAGGTCAATATTAAATATGTAGTGAAAACGACATACATGTATAAATAAACCAAATGACTTATACTAGAACTGTTAAATACTTTTGTCTGTGCATCCTCAAGGGTGAATGGTTAGAACAGTAGACTATAAGTAATGCCATTGCATCTTGTTATTAAGTCACACGTTCAATTCCTGCTGAGGGCTCTCTACTAAATATGTTTAATTAACAATTCGGACATAAAATCGATTTACAGAGTTGTTTATCTGCAATGTTTGTGAAGATTTAATGTCGTTCATCGTGACTTTAGTTATCAAAATACCCCTTCAATCCATAGCCTATGATATAAAACGTCATGTTCTAGTCATTAGGCCTACGTCAAGGGTCAGGCTACTAAATTTGAAACAGGTGGAAAATTTCTAATCTAATTACAGGCTAATGCATGTTAAGTATTTAAAGCCAACTGTAGATGGCGGTAATGCATCAAAGGGGGAACAACCCAGATATTTTAAGCCCCAAAAAGCCGAAAAAGGCGTCATGTGACCATAACTTAGCCAAAACGACAGCTCCGTGGGTGTCGTTTTAACGAAGCCTTTAAACGAAAGAGAACCCGAGCGTTCGTCCAGTCTATGCTTTTGGGAAACGCCTGCATCGTGTGCCGATGCTTCGGACTAAGTTAGTTATAAACACCTGAACTTGCTTCGTCAGGAGGATGGCTTTGGGAAATAGTAGCGCCGTAACTCCTTCTGGCAAACGTAGGAAGTAGCTACGGAAGTTAGCAACGATGCTTTTGGGAAACGCACCCCAGTTTCAGGCCAAGTAAACGAACACAAAAACAAGGAACCCACAAGTATACACAAACACAAGGAATTTGACAAGGCCTTAACTCATCAGCATAAAGCCATGAAGTAGTGAACATTCAACAGTCAAACAAAATTCTACAAATATTTAGACGCATCCTGCACTAGTCCTGTACAATGTACAGGTACATATGTCAAATGTGATTTTTAAAAGAACATTCTTCAGAAGATGCAAAGAAATGAGGACTATGAATGTCCTGAAATTTCACTGCCAAATGTCAATATCAATGATTCACATACCCCATGGGGAAAAAAAACTAAATATGCCACTATGCCCTGTACACATCTGACTTCTGCTACAACACGGAGTCATGCCACATGCAGAAGTTTGTGGGTTGTATCAGGAATGGGCAGGAGGAGGAATACAGGAGCCTGGTGGAGGACTTTGTGTAATGGTGCAGACTCAACCACCTCCAACTCAACACTGCCAAGACCAAGGAGATGGTGGTGGACTTCAGGAGGTCCAAGCCCGCCCTGGTGCCAGTCACCATAGAGGGGCTTAATGTGGAGGTGGTGAAAACATACAAGGACAGGACAGGCTGGTAAGGAAAGCTGGATCTGTTGTGGGAGCTGAACTGGAGTGCATCACTTCAGTATCAGACAAGAGGACCCTGAACAAGCTAATCAACATCCTGGACAATGACTGTCATCCACTCCGCAGCACTATCATGCAGCAGAAGAGCTGGAGACTACGCTCCCTGACATGCACAACCGACAGACTTAGGAAGTCTTTTGTACCCAGGGCCATACAACTCTACAATGCTTCACTGAAAGGAAAAGGAGAGTTGGACTTCTCTGCATAGTCTATCTGCACCTGAACACTCTTATACACTTACAAGACATTTTTCTACAATACTGTGTGTTGTTGGGACCCTACTGGCTACATTAGCCCACATGCACAACTCCTCCTCACACTGTAACTTAATACTTTACCTGCATACTTGATTGATGCATGAACCTGTATATGACTTATACAGACTTATCCTTGCACTGATGCTGTAATTTTATATTACTAGGCTATTTTTATTTTTATCTTATTGTCCATATACTTATACTAGAACTGTTAAATAGCTATGCTGATATTTTTTATTGTCCATTATACATATGTACATATTTATTGCTGGTCAATAGACTTTTAAACTTGCACTATTGCACTACTGGACTCATTTGCACAACTACCTTGACACACACCCCATACTGTATCTCAGTACATTCATGCGCATCTCTACCATTTGTATTTTATTGTTATTTTTAGTAACTGTAGTATATGTTGATGTGTGATTTAGTGATCTATCTATCTATCTATCTATCTATCTAGAAAGACCCCACCCCCAAATGCACACAGTAAAATGTCCCACCTCCTTTGCCTGTTAGGCCACCCACCCCTTCACACACAGAGAATACTACTATTCCACCAATGCCTTTACCAAAAACCACCAACCAACCCCCACACATAGGCTCTCTCTTACAGCTTACCTCTTGGCATTTGGGTTGACAGCGAACTTAAATCTTTCTCAGAAGACCCCATGAATAACAGAGTTGCCCCCCTGTTGCCATTGGGTGCTCCTTGAGAGTCTTGTAGGCTAATTTGCCAGCCCACAAAACACCCCAAGCAATCAAGCCACTCTTGCCTTTTCTCTACACCATTCATTACATTTAGCCTGCATCCCTCCCATCACCTCTATACAGCATACCCACACGTCCACTGATCCCTCCCCTATTGTATAAGCCTACATTTTTTTGCTGCTACACCCCATGCAGAAAATAGGCTGGCAAACACTATTTCACAGCATGTTAGTTTAGTTGTTGTCAGTAACACGTCAGTAGGGACCCTCTACTTACCCTATACTAGGCTAGAGTAAAATGTTGTTTTGATATTTGCAGTATTTTTTCCAACACTCTGTGTCAATGAAATGATTAATAGCGAACTTTCTCAAAACACATCCGATTGACATTCTGCTACCAACTCGTTTCACTCTGGATTTTTCCATTAAAGGGATAGTTCGGTTTTTAACACATTAAGCCCCTTTCACAGGTTGTCTAAAATGCAAGAAAGTGGTTGACATCGAAATTTTGACGATTGCTTCTGTCTGGGCTATTTGGGAAATGTAGAATCGCCTCTGCCTGCCTTCAAAATGGCTAGCAATGGGCATGTGTTGTTTCTATCCTTAAAACACTGGTTTTAAAAAAGTGCTACTCACCAAGTGGTTAGTGGTGCTCAATGATGTTCCAAAACATGTATCGTAGCGAAATAAAGCTTCTGTAATGTTTTATTTGGCACTTTGTTTATATGAAGGAGCAAATAGATCCCTATGGGACTTACAAAATGGCAAATAAAACATGACAGAAACTGTATTTTGCTACGATACTTGTGTTGGAACATCAGCAAGCGCCACTCCATCACTCCATGAGAAGCACTTTTTTAAAAACCAGTGTTTTAAGGATATAAACAACACATGCCCATTGCTAGCCATTTCAAAGGCAGGCAGAGGCGATTCTATATTTCCCAAATAGCCGAGACAGGAGCAATCATCAAGATTTTGGTGTCAACCACTTTATTTCATTTTAGACAACCTGTGAAAGGGGCTCAATGTGTTAAAAACTGAACTATCCCTTTAAGGCTGGAAACAGGCAGAGATGGTACAAGTACATGCTTCTCTTAAGTAAATGTACCTTAGGCCTACTTTTGTACAAAAAAAACTCTGAAAGATATCTAAGTACTGACTTGACTTTCTTTCTCTCGCCAAATGAATCATCAACAATCTGTAACAATTATTTCACTTGACTGATGGTGTAAATTCCATGTCCTATGCGCCTTCATTTTGGGAAGCAACTTCCCTCAGCATTGAGAAAAAAAGAATAGCCTGTTTATACATTTTAAAGAGTAGAAAGTACATAGCCCTATACCTTTGTAAAGTCAAAGTCAAAAATATATTAAAAAGCAGACTACAGATAGCTGAAAATGCTGCTAAGTGGACGTACAGTATTAATTCACATCTTTGCTTCCAAGCAGCAAAAGGCTTTGTTCAAGTGTTGAGTTGATGAAAAATAGGACATGCTGTAATTTGCCCTTGCTCAGGACCTTGTGGTTATTTTCTTTGCTATCTTTCCCAGTTGTCATTGTATCAGGTTCTGAAGTCTGCAATAACTGAGACTCAAATGGTAGACGAATGGCAGGCATCGTGTCTGATGTAACAAAGAAGATTGACACTTTCATCTGACCCAGTTGACTTGGAGCTCACCTTGGACAAGAACGTTGTAGGGGTGTGCTTTTTCCAGTCAGGCCCCGCGCTGTCGATTGGCTTGCTGTGGCAATAGGTAGCTTGCGGAAATGCGCAACTCGTGAAAGGAGGAGGGAACTTCATGTACATTTCTAGATCGTCTGCTGTCGAATTTGGTCAGTGTGACTACAGCACTCGCCGGGAAGCTCACCTTCATCTAAAAGATACACAATGAAGATCTGGACATCTGAGCACATATTTAAGTAAGTTTATTGTTAAAACTCTTAATAGCGAACATTGACATATATTTGAGTCTTTATACACGAGATCATCCAATTGTAAAATGACTTCTTGTAGCTAAATTATCATGTTAGCCAGTGTTAGCCATCTAAGTTAAGTGGGTATTAACGTTAGCAATATATTGAAGATATTCTTTCATATGGCTGCCTTACTGCTTTGTTTAGGAACCATATACCTATCATATACGCATGTCATAAACTCTTTCTCAGAGGAACTGCTGTCAATAATTGGTAAAGTAACAAACTTTTGCCGGGGTCCGGATATGATAAGCGCTAACGTTAGCTTTCATGTTTGGCGGTGTGATGTAAGTTAGGTTAACGTCAAGTTAGTTGTTCGACCTCGTGGATTCGATAGTCAAGCATTAACACTACAAGTAATGTGTTTTTAAGATATGTATAAGGAAAAGGAAAAGGCTGCAGCATCGCATGGAGACCTTAACTGGTATTCCCGGGATACATCTTTCAACATAGCGTTATTTAGCAATTCATATGGTTAGCATAGTAGCCTTTGAAAGGACTGTTACATTTAGCTAGCATTGCAAAATGTCATTTTGGGAAACCCATGCTAGCTAACTTAGTAGGACAGCTTGGCCTGACAACCACTAACATTATCAGCTAGTTACAATTTATGAATGAATTCTTTACCCTTCTCATTTAAGGCGGATTGTTTTTTTTTTACCACGCGTTATCAGATGTGTGCTGTTCAGATGCTCATAGGCTCGTTGTCAAATTGTAGCTGTTATACACATATCGTGCCACTTTTCGGGGATCAAATTCATATTAGGATTAGATGGGGGGGCGAAATAAATTAAAAGCAGTTTTTTGCCCATGGGAAACCGCAAACTTTAAAGTTACCGAGTTCATTCGTGACTGTTTGTAACCTTCCTAATGTAACTTGCTAATCTACTGAACATGCATCCAGAGACACTTGTGCTACTAATCGCTCTTTCATACAACATTGTCAATGTGTGGAAAATGCACATTTTTTACTTTCTATCAGGTCCTACATAATGCGAAATTAGGCATATTAATTTTTCTCCAGTATAGTATTACAGTGAACGGTCACCTCTTCTGCCAGTACTCAGGCAAGCCAATTGCGTAACACCCTTGACTGAAAAGCTAGCGCTAACCTTTTCCCTAGATTTTGTTGCCTTCCGTGCCGTGCCTCTCATCTTACGTCAAAGTGCACGTGGTTTCTAGTGCACACCGTAGTAAGATTCAATTCATTTTTTCGTAGTCTCTAAAGGACAGTCCCCAGTGTTTGATCTGACGAAGCATAAAACTATTGTTTTTTTGCTTGCTATTTTATCTATCATTAGGCTAGCTCTAACGCACGGCGATTGGCTGGTGGAAGTTAGATGAAATGACCACAAGGTTGTGGTGGGGCGAGGCAGCTAAACAATTTGCCTTTAGGTTTTTTTGCTTGCTTTTTTATACATCTGTCAAGTAGACTAGGTCTTGCGCCTGGCAAGTGGCAGAAATGGTATTTAGATCATAAGGTATAAGATGGAAATGACACTTACAAGGTAGAAGGTGGATACATTCCTTAAGGTGGCCAGTCACCAGGTTTGTTAAGTGTTCTATGCATCAAAGCTGACATGCAAGCTAAATGATGTTTAATTTTTTAATTGAACAGGTCTGTTGATGTTGGCCTGTAATGAGACTCTTTTTAGCTTATCGTTTGGTCTTGTGTAACTCACAAGGTTTGAATTATACTGATGTGAAACCTCCAGGAATACCTCAAGTCATATAATTAGAACTGCATGATCCCTTCTTTGAGACACCACAACAGTAGGCTACCAGTTGGGACTAATCAAGCATTTGTATAAAACACATTCAAAGACATTAACAAAGACAAATGTGTGTCCATGCATATTATGCTTTCAAACAGAAATGCCTTGAGTTGGTGGAAATGGAGGCTTACAGTAATTTGCTTTTGGTGAGGGCCTTTGGCAGTAGAAATCTACAATTTCTGTCTTTCATATCTGTACATATTAATTAAATTCTTATAATTATTATGCCCCTTGGATGTTTTCTGATCTTACCGTAAGTTAATCAGATTCAATATCTCTGTGTCTGTCCTATATCTGTACAGCCACCCATGGGAGACGGTGACCAAGGCTGCTATGCAGAAATACCCTAACCCAATGAATCCCAGTGTGGTTGGGGTGGACGTCTTGGACAGGAGTGTGGACACTCATGGACGGCTACACAGCAAAAGACTACTAAGCACTGAATGGGGTCTCCCATCCATAGTCAAATCGGTGAGTGGTTGTGCCTATTATATCTCTGTCATTAGGCCTATGTGTGTGTGTTTTTGAATGTTGTAAATGGACAGTTTCTTACAAGTTCTGAATATACATATATATATATATATATATATTTTTTTTTTTTTCATCATTGGTCACATTTTCTGCATAGTTTAAACAGTGGTCATAGCCACGAGTCTTCAGGTGCCGTCACAGTACCTTCTACCTCTATTCTCAGGCAGCCAAGTGCTCACTCGCTCACGTTATCTAACAATCCAGTGCCAAATTTATCTAACAGCTGACTGTTACTGAAGGTCTCGCTCTGAGGCTAAGGGAAGCCGTGATGGTGGTGGGGTAAGGTTACAAGTATGGCTGTCTGCCCGTTTATTCCTGAGTCTGGCACATGCCGTCCAGGGCCATGCCTCCAATGACCCTGGTGCTCTGATGTAAGAGCTCCTCCACCAGCAGCGCTTCCTCTGACACTCAGGCTAGCAGACAAACGTCATCAGAGGCTGCACGGAAGGCCCTCACCTGTGCAAAGTTTGCTCACCTTGGCCTGTGCAGAATGGCGCTGGGCTAATAGTTGGCTGTCCCAATATGATTTGAGGTTTGACCTTGTTTGAATTGGTGCATTGAATTAGGGGTGGGCAATATAGACGATATATACCGTGTGCAATATGGATTTGGCCAATGATAGAGATTTTGAGTCATATCGCCATACCGTGATGGGCTCATTGCGTCTCCACAACCATGTGAAAAAATGTTGACCTGTAGCTTCACCTTATTGATAGCACCTTTTCATTCTTACAACGAAACTGTGTAAGAACCTATAAATTGAACAGCTACTGCCTGACACAAATGCAGCTTACCAGTTTACTTCTGTGTGAATTTGAGAGTCCAATATAAACACCTCCGAACGATGACTAAACAACTGTTGTACATATTGACTATATGCGATGGTAACCATTAAGAAACTGTTATGTTATGTCATTGGACTTTGGCTAATCTTTGTACTGCTGCGTGGATGTCTTTGTAACGTCCTAAGCTATTGAAGTCATTAAGAGCATAGTGTCAAACTATTTTATAGCTTGCTAGAAGAATGTGAAGTAGTATATAGGGATCATTATCAATCACTCAGATTAATGATGAACAGAAAGGACTGAACATGGTGTTCAGTGTTTTGATGCATTTGGTTACATGTTGGCACTGCGTTACAAGATGAACCTGTCCTGGCTGCATGCAGCGTTGTGTGCACCTGATTGACCAATGACTAAGTGCCTCCTCTCGACACTGAGGTCATGAAAGGTAGTACCAGTCCTCTATTATTAGCACGTCTAAATCCTCAAGCACATTTTGCCCCCCCCACTTTCCCATGGGTAAGCAAGATCATGCTACATAAATGCTTGCACTCACTATAAATTCCCTTCTAAGAACCTTCATTCGGCATCAGCCGAGGTAACCAAAAGCACATGCTGCTGGTGAAGACCGTGGCAACGATTTATTTAATGTGGACAAGCGGTCTTGGAACAAGAAGGACTGATTACTGAGGATTAGTCAATCTCATGGTCATCGTCACTGACCTGATGGCTTGACATCCTTTGAAAAGTGCTGAGAATATTTTGTGAAGTAAGCGCTTGGGGGTTGAGGTTTGTCAACATGTCCCGACAATTGTCTTTTACAGATCATTGGCAACACGCGGACATGCACGTACATCCAAGAGCACTCAGTGGTGGACCCCACAGCAAAGACGTTAGAGCTACAGTCTGCCAATGTGAGTTCCACACCTTTTTCTCACAGTGCCCGCCCTAGCCGTGTCACAAACACAAAGCTTCAGCATTCCCCTGTGAATGCCCTGCAGCTTAGCCCAGCTTGAATAATAGGTCATTAGTTGAGCCATCTATGGAATGAGACTCAACCTGGTTGATAGTAGGACACAGTGTCTGCTCATGGGTGGTGAAGAGAGGCTTGACTGTGTGTGTGTGTGTGTGTGTTGTCATTTGTAGATCACATTTACAAATATGGTTTCGGTGGACGAGAGGCTCATCTACAGACCGCACCCAGAGGACCCAGAAAAGTAAAAAGCGCAATATTCTCTGCATGCTGTGCTTGGTTCAGAGTGTAAAGGTGCTCTGCAGGTTTCCAGGCCATTTCTGTGCATTGAGCTCTTGTGATGGCCTGACCCACTCGACCAGAGCTGTCTGGCTGGTGGCGACGGCGGAGGGATAAGTGCCCCAGTTGTGCTCACCGTGTTAATCTTTGCAGGACGATACTGACCCAGGAGGCCCTTATTTCAGTGAAGGGAGTGAGTCTGAGCAGCTACCTGGAGGGCGTCATGGCAAGCACCATCTCCACAAATGCAGGCAAGGTGAGTGTCTAGACAGAGCCAGGAATGTACATGCCGAGTAAACGACCTCCTTGATCTCAACATCACACCAGCGCTACCTTGGCCAAGGCCAGGACATGAGTCAGTCTTTGGAAACTGTAGGTGGGTGTTGGATATCTCAGGAGTAAAGCAGTAGCAGTAAAACTGTAGGTAGGAAAGAGGAGAATTTTATTGGACCTATATGCAACAGCGAATTGGCACTGTTCTTTGTTCTATTCAGGTAGGGCTAGCTGTTGGTTTGTTACTCTGGCTAGTGGCTACAGTATGTTGTATCAAACCAGTTTGGTTTCCTACAGACGGCACACAGTGTCCTTCGACTACAGGGCAGTGATTCACACCGGATGTCTCCTTTTAACTTGTACTTGTTTGTGTGCTAAATAATCCTTGTGATCTTATCAACAACCCTGGTGTTGCCTCTGTCCACAGGGTCGGGAAGCAATGGAGTGGGTCATCAGAAAGCTGAACGCAGAGATAGAAGAGCTCGCTGCCACGGCCCGTGGAACCATGCGAGCCCCCATGGCAGCCGCAGTCACAGAGAAATGACCCCCCCCCCCCACACACACACACACACACACACACGCACATACACACTGATATCTGTCTAACATCTCTCGGTCTCTCGTACCACTCTCTTGCTCTGCATTCCCTGCTCTCTCTGTCTCCAGAGACTCCTCCTGTGCCAGCATTTTTCAGCCTCTTTCTGTGTTGCCCAAAACCTCCTTAGCTCTTTTTATTTTTTTATTTCCATTCGCGGAAAGGTATTCTATCCACCTCCCTTCGCCAGGCCTCTACATTAGACGCTGAAGGGATTCCCAGGCGGCAACACACAAGGATGCTCACCATGCACCACAGCCAAGGCTTTTGAGATTGGAGTCTGTCTTTCGGGTGGACACTAATAGACTACAGGTCATTTAGGTCACAGAGTAGCAATGGGGGAAGTGGATATGCAATTAAAAAAAAAAAAAAAAAGAAGAAAAACAAACGGTACCTACATAAGTTGCCAGTGCCAGGTGCTCTTCCTACCATACATTTTTTTTTTTTTTGGTGATCTGTCTTTGCACGTGATGGGTTATAATGGGCAGCAGGTGGTTGTGTTTCAACAGAGGCTGCACTGCGGGCAGCAGGGGTCACCAGGCAAGCCGGCCCAGCTGACTCCCATGCCACACACACACACACACACACACACACACACACACACACACGTGCAAGACAACACCAACAGCAAGGACTATTGGTGTCGGGTTCTTAAAGGCTCAGCCATGGTTTTTATGCAGCACAGTGCCAAGGGAAGGATTTCTCCATGCAGCACCACTCCCTAAGCCTGCTCATATGAGCCATTTTCTCCAAGAACACACAGCTATTACACACTTGCTAAAAGGTTGGGCCTCACTTCTGGCTCTTTCCGGACTTGAATGTCAAGTACTGTACTAGTAATGTCCGTAATAAATGGTAAATAGATCAGATATTTTTATTATATTTATATTCAAGAGAAGCAATTTGAAGGGAACAAAATCTGGTTTTGTTTTCTTTTTCTGATAATAGTTCATAGAGGACCATCTTCAATGCTTGTATTTAGTTATTGACTGTTGGATTGATGTGGTGTTGGAGGGGTGGGGGAGGTCTGGACAATGTGGGTCCTGGAAAGAAACAGTACCAGTGAAGCTCCACCTGGCGTTTAGTATATTTATAGAACTGCCACTTTTTAAAGCAAAGTTGGACGAGTCTATTTCAGCTGTTAAAGATGAACCAGTTGTAAAGAATTGTTACATGTGGTGTTAAGACACAGTATCCTTCTGGTTTCATTTTTGAAGGTGGTGGCTATTTTAAATGTTATGTCAGTTAAAAGCTTCCAAGATGTCCAATCATGATGGTACTGAATACTTTTTTTTTTCCCCTCTGGATTTTATGTAACTTATTCCATTTTCCAGGTTTTGTTTTTGTCCAGTTTCAGAATGAATCTTGGCAGTTTGCTTGTGGGGAAAAGCTGTAACAGTATACAGATAGTGAAGTTGTTAAGGCCAACATGTGGGAAGCTTGGCTAAAAATATGAAGAGTTTTGAATTCATGTTTATGGACTTTTTTTCAGTTTATTAACATGGGGAAAATAAACAACTATTTATTTATTTATGGTAGGCTTCCATGTTTTTTTTTTCATGCAGTGGTGATGAGTATGAAAATAAAGTCTGATGTCAGTGGAGAGGGATGCAACTTATGTACTTTCCAGAACACTTTTATCTGGATGTTCTATGGTTCAGTCTGTTTTATTGTGTTAAGTGCGAAGTAAGCAGAATGTTAGTCAATATCGTGTAAAACCCAATTCTAAACTGACTCCTGTTTGCAGTGTATATCCAGTATTACACTTTGAAATTGACCTCCCTTGAAGCCTTTTGAAATGGTGAATGGCACTAAACAATGTTCACAATGTTGACAGCGCTGAATGGAACGCTGAATCTCATGTTAACACATGTACTTATTGGAAGTCATTGGTTGAACATTTGCTGAAAATAAAAAAATTGATAATTAATTTTGTAAGGTGTTTACTGAAATTAAATTGATGGCATTGAAATTATTTTTGCCTCTCCTCGATGTATAATGCAGTCATAGTCACAGTACTTCCTTCTAGAGTAGTATTTTAAATAAAATGATGCTCATATGTTATTTTTTTGAGGTTTGTACATCTGTAGGCTGAGATCGCTGAGATGTGTGTGAGTTGCCATCTAGTGGAAGACGAGACACACAACCAGGGCAGGGTCAATGCTACCCATAATGATTTGCGCGCATGACGTCAAACGTAATTTTGTGACACACACGTACAGCCAATAAGCAAAAGGAGAAGTACCTCATTTTGACCAACCAGAGACATGGGCTTGTTTAAAGGTATTTAAAAGAGGGATTTTTTGAAATTAAACAAGGGAAGTGGCTCCACTGCTAAAGTTGGAAACATTGGTTTGCTGCTACAAACATTCGGAGGATACTTGGTATTAAAATCGGTTTTATTTTGAGGGTAAGGCGGTGTAAACGGAGCTAATTTAAATTCGGGTACGTTTTTGTTAAATATAATCCAGTTTCGAATCCCGGTCCGACTTCGAACTGTGAGTATATTGGGCTCAGATAGCGTCTACCACAATTCAACAATATTTTACATTATGTATCATTATAGGATCGTGGTGGCACTATGGGTCCCTTATTTAATCATAATTGTTATATAAATTTGTTGATTACTACACGAAATGTGCATTTTGGCATCAAGGTATATCATAACGTCAGGGACTGTCTTTACTGGTTGTTACGGTGCCTGTGTGCTAGCGCATGTTGTCAGTTGAAGGGAGTCGTTATTAGTCCTGGTAAACGTTACAAACTGTATTGTTGTAAATGTGCTTATATTGCCATTACCTTCTTGATACTTTCAGGTTATGGATGCAGTGATCAAGTCGCGAAGCGATTTAAAAACGCACGGACCAGACATGGAGAAGGTATGCTAAACGGTTCAGTAGCAGTAACGTTCTTTCCCTGCTAACATAACCATTGTCTTGGTTAACGTGAGGTGTCATTTTAAAGATGTATCTACCCAACCCCAATAAGACCCGACTTTTCAGGCTATTAAAAGTAACGTATAATCTAAGTGGATCGAGCAATAGGTGATTAATTGGTGGTTGGCATAATTTATTGGAAGTTCTCAGTTTTGTCTATCACTTGTGACTACCAATGAGAACAAGGTCTACCGTAAAAAGCACTGGTTTTGAGTTCATTAGACAAACAATTAAATCTGGAATTTTCCCCGCTAATCTGTCCTTGTTTAGATGAGCGGCAGTGGACCTCAGAGAGTTCCGCTTCCACAAGTCTATATCAAGCCTATGGCAACACAACAGCTGCGAATACCAGATCAGCCGAATGGCCCCCAGCGTATCCCACGACCCGCCAGCAATCAAAAACCTGCGAACCAAGCGCCACGCGTAAAGGCTGCTTGTCCGAATGATCAAAACGTGAATCCAGTGCACACCACAGCCCAGCCACCACCTCATCTCAAAATGAAGACACATCAAGGTCCTGTTACTACGGATACGTCAAGGCCCATTGAGAGACCCAAGGCGGAGAAGACAAGCCGTAAGAATTTTGCTTAATTCTTTCTATAACAATTACCATAGTTTTTTTCCAAAATGATGCTTCAGTTGATCATTCAGTAATGAGAACCATGGTTAGATGTGGGGTTGAATTATGCGAGGTACTGCAGTCTAATCATAATCTGAATCTCCAGCATTTTCTGTATTTACCACTTGTATTTTTGTATTTCCTATAGAGAAGTCCAGTGGAACATCTAATTCAAAGTAAGTGGATGTTCTGTGTTTCTTGAGAATGGTTTCCCCTATAATGTGTGTGTGTGTGTGTGTGTAAATTTTTCATATTTATTTAATTCTAGGAGTCGATGGAGTCTAGAAAACTTTGACATTGGTCGAGCTCTTGGAAAGGGCAAATTTGGCAATGTTTATTTGGCCAGGGAACGTCAGTCAATGTTTATCCTGGCCCTGAAAGTCCTCTTCAAGAAACAGCTGGAGAAAGCTGGAGTTGAGCACCAGCTCAGAAGAGAAGTAGAAATTCAGTCTCATCTTAGGTGCGTGTTTGTTTACTGGGTCATGGGTCTGCACATTATGTGTGTTAAAAAAAAAACAGCATGCTGATTCAAAAACGTTTATCTTTTTAGACACCCCAATATTCTCCGTCTTTACGGCTATTTCCATGATGATCATCGAGTCTACCTAATACTGGAGTTTGCACCCAAAGGGGAGCTTTACAGTGAACTCCAGCGCTGTGGAACTTTCAATGACCAAAGAAGTGCTACGGTATGAAGTGTACTGCAGTTTACCTTATGGGGCCATTTGAAGCCCTTGGTTGAATAATCAATGGTGCCTTTGTTTTGGTAGTGTTGAATTTCTCCATGTGCTTAGTGATGTGGTCTGTGTGTTGCAGTACATCATGGAACTGGCTGATGCCTTGCACTACTGCCATTCTAAAGATGTTATCCATCGAGATATTAAGCCTGAGAATCTTCTCCTTGGGCCCGATGGCGAGTTGAAAATAGCAGACTTTGGTTGGTCTGTCCACACACCATCATCAAGGTAAACATTTCTCAGCCTTATACTAATTCTTGGCATCAAGGCATCAGTAGACCACAGTAGGGGTGGGCAATATAGACGATATATACTGTATGCAATATGCATTTGGCCAATGATAGAGATTTTGGGTCATATCGCCATACCGTGATACATGTAAGCTCATTGTGTCTCCACAACCATGTGAAAAAATGTTGACCTGTAGCTTCACCTTATTGATGGCACCTTTTTCTTCTTACAACAAAACTGTGTAAGAGCCTATAAATTGAACAGCTACTGCCTGACACAAATGCAGCGTAACAGTTTACTTCTGTGTGAATTTGAGAGTCCAATATAAACACCTCCGATGACTAAACAATTGTTGTACATATTGACTTTATGCTATGGTAACCATTAAGAACCTGTTATGCTGTAGTTACATACCAAAGTATACCGTGATATATATCATCTACCGTCTATGGTTCAAAATATATTGCAATATAAATTTTAGACTATATCGCCCACCCCTACTCCGAACGATGACTAAACAACTGTTGTACATATTGACTTGAAGTTACATACCAAAGTATACCGTGATATATATCATCTACCGTCTATGGTTCAAAATATATCGCAATATAAATTTCAGACTATATCGCCCACCCCTAGACCACAGTGGATTCTATTGCTGTCCTTCAGTGCTTCCAAGCAGATGTCTTAAAGTTGGCCAATATTTTCAATTTGGTAGCTTAGATTGTTAATGTCACGGCTTTGTTATGCCATGATTATGTTACAGCTTGGAACAACTTGTGTCTTGTAGGCCTACAGGAAAAATGTGTCATTTTTGTCAGTCCTTTAATAAAAACGACAAATCGTTCGTTAGTTTTTTTGCCGTTGTTTCATGCATAGACTAATTAATCCTTCATGGAAGTTGTCATCATCTTTAAGGCGTAAATCGTTGTCATTTGGATACCATTGTTCCAAATTAGTCCTCTCCGCTTAACTGGTAGCTAGGTTCCGCAACAGTAGACACACTGGGGTGTTTTTTTTTATTATTATTTGTTTTCCCCCATCGGGTCTGATTTGGGTCACGGTTCGACTTCTCTCTTTTTTTTTTTTTTTTTTTTTTTTTTTTTGCGGGGCGGTTCGGATCTCCTGGTTGAGCGGGTTTAAAAAAAAGCCTGACCCGCGCATCACTACTAGGCGGTGAAGGGGCAAAGTCCAGCGTTCAAAAATGTTTCCAGTTAGGTTTATCATAAACTGATCTCAATGTTTTTGTCAGTGTCCAATAGCTAAAGTAAAGGATGAACTTGTTTGTTTGTGACCATCATTGCCAAAAAATAGTTTAGTATGGCTCCATGGAGTTGTGAAGTGTTCTCTAAATTAATATATTCATCTTAAAGAAGTTATTGAATGTCAAACCACATTTACCTTGTCATTGTTGGAATATGGGTAGCTTAAAGGGATGGTTTGGTTTTAACACATTGAGCCCCTTTCACAGGTTGTCTAAAATGAAATAAAGTGGTTGACACCAAAATCTTGATTGCTCCTGTCTCGGCTATTTGGGAAATGTAGAATCGCCTCTGCCTGCCTTAAAAATGGCTAGCAATGGGCATGTGGTGTTTCTGTCCTTAAAGCACTGGTTTTTAAAAAAGTGCTACTCGTGGAGTGATTAGTGGCGTTTGCTGATGTTCCAACCCAAGTATCGTAGCAAAATACAGTTTCTGTCATGTTTTATTTGCCATTTTGTAAGTCCCATAGGGATCTATTTGCTTCTTCATATAAACAAAGTGCCGAATAAAACATGACGGAAGCTTTATTTTGCTACGATACATGTTTTGGAACATCATTGAGCACCACTAACCACTTGAGTAGCTCTTTTTTAAAACCAGCATTTGAAGGATGGAAACAACACATGCCCATTGCTTGCCATTTTGAAGGCAGGCAGAGGCGATTCTACATTTCCCAAATAGCCGAGACGGAAGCAATTGTCAATTTCGATGTCAACCACTTTATTGCATTTTAGACAACCTGTGAAAGGGGCTTAATGTGTTAAAAACCGAACTATCCCTTTAAGGTATCCAATGGACCATACCAAAACTTCAACACCGGCGCCAACCTCCTTCGACATGTAAATTTCAAAGTAGTTTTGAGGGCCAATCTGAAAAGTGGTGTGGTGATGCGTAATTTTCACTTAACGCCACCACACACTACAAGAGAATCATAACGATTTTTGTCCTGGCATTGCCATGGTGGCTTAGTCGGGGCCGACTCACCGAGCGTTCTAAGAGAAACATAGCTGTACCAGAAGTCCCTGATCGTAAAATCGGGAGTATCAAACGTGATGTTTCAGGCTTGTCGTAGAACGCTGATTGCAAGTGAAGTTATATTCGAGTTTCATAGCTGACTTTGAGACACTTTGCCCGTTTCTCCTCCTCTTCAAGGGATAGTTTGGTAACACATTGAGCCCCTTTCACAGGTTGTCTAAAATGCAATAAAGTGGTTGACATCGAAATTGACAATTGCTTCTGTCTCAGCTTTTTGGGAAATGTAGAATCGCCTCTGCCTGCCTTTAAAATGGCTAGCAGTGGGCATGTGGTGTTTATCCTTAAAACACTGGTTTTAAAAAAGTACTACTTATCAAGTGGTTAGTGGTGCTCAATGATGTTCCAAAACATGTGTCGTAGCGAAATAAAGCTTCTGTCATGTTTTATTTGGCACTTTGTTTATATGAAGGAACAAATAGATCCCTATGGGACTTACAAAATGGCAAATAAAACATGACAGAAACTGTATTTTGCTATGGTACTTGGGTTGGAACATCAGCAAATTTATTTAATTTTAGACAACCTGTGAAAGGGGCTCACTAAGCGCGGTTACATGCACATTAATACTCGGAAGTAATCATTAATCTGATTACTAACAGAACGTTGAAAACTCCGGTCTACATGCAAATAAGAACATAAAGCAATCGGATGTCATGATCTGATTCCATGCAACTCTGCTTTATAACTGCCGACGTGAAGAATAGAATACTCCGGTTTAAATCGGAGTATTCTGTTACATGACAAATTCGTTCGGATCGAAATAGAATAATCCAGGTCGTCTGATCGTATTTGATCAATTCCGATTTCAATCGAAGTATTCCAGTTACATGACATTCTTTAATCAGAGTAATTAAATACTCCGACTGAAATCGGAGTATTACTGTGCATGTAACCGCGCTTACTGTGTTAAAAACTGAACTACCCCTTTAAAGGTCCAATGTGTAGAAATGTTGCAAACCTACTATTTAGCCTTCCGCCACGCAGTTCAAAGTATGCATTACAGCTACGGCATGCTACTAATCCTGCTAATGTATTTCAAGATGGCAAATGCCTATGCGACGCCAGCCATTCAAGCCTAGTAAATCGGCCATTTGGAGTACTTGGAGGTTGTTGGTGGTGGTAAATATTTATGAGAAAGCACATCTTTGTGAAGCAGTAACATAGACTTAGATTAGAACAACTAAAAATGCTACACATTGTACCTTTAAGTACATTTAATATGGCAAGTTTGACCCTGGATAAAAAAATATGTAGTATGTAGGTGTTGGGCATTGTCCATGTTTAAACTCAAACAGCAAAATGGCAACAGATACTCATTATTTGTGCAAGACACTGTGATCAATTCATTGTAATTATATTCAAATGTTTCACCCATTACAAATGGCATTTGCAAACCAAGATTGAGTGAAACGCTCGCAATCAACTTTATAACAGGGTTCCCACGGGTCCTTGAAATCCTTGAAAGTTTGTGATTTTGAAAAAATAAGTTCAAGGCCCTGGAAAGTTTTTGAAAATAGGCATAAAAAGACAGTCCTTGAAAGTTTTGGAATATTTTTGGTGGTCTGGCAGTCTCGCATCAAACATGTGTCAGTTCTCCAGTTCTTTTAAAATTACATAAATTCTGCAGGTGCTACACTGACTTTTAATTTCATTCAAGTTTGTTTGTTCAACAGATTTCATTGGCATTCATAGGAGTTCATTGGTTTATTTACAAGAGCCTATGAGTTGCCTATGAGAGGCCTAATGAGAAGATCTAATAATATCTCACAGTCTACAGCCGTAGACTGTTGACTGCAGGTTATATGGCTCCGTATCCCGAATGACAAGTGGTGTTTCAATTGGTGCATAACTGAAAAATGCATGTTCCCTGGTTGATGATTGAAAAGCTCTGCACTGATGCATAACTCTTTGTATATGCAAAGAGTACAAGGTGATTTAAAAAAAGAGAAAATTGCTCAATACTGAGGGCCTGAATGCATGCTCAATACTGAAGTCTTCAGATAAAAGTCGACTTCCCCAAATGCATCAGAATGCCGAAGGCATCTACTTTTTAAAAAAAGGGTAGGCCCTCAATTTCTGCATTACCTTCCACAAAAGCTTATTCATATCTAAAAAAAAAAAAAAAATCTTTGACTATTTGGGTGCTCTGAAGCCGTCTCGCTAGTTTAGCCTACCTCTGTTAAGTAAGCTATAACTTAAATTTAAATTCACTTGAATGCAGGAAAGGACATTTTAAAATTTTCTGGGGGAGGGCAGATCAAAGACCCCCACCATGCAAATATTTATGTGAAATGATAAAGAACTAATTAAATGACAAAGCAAACTTAAAACTACCAAAGAGAGTCAGGTAGACAAAAATAATGGTAATAATAGTTCAAATAAATCATCAAAAATGTTGGAAAAGCCTACGCATTCCAGCCAACTGACTTAAGTTGGCAACCCGCTCATGTATTGTCAATATATATGTAGGCTAAAAATACTATTAAAATTGTATTGTAAAATTGCACATTCAGCAGTAGCAGTAGGTAATGCTGCCCTGTGTGGTCCTTGAATTTGAGAAAATTGGTTCTGGAAAGTCCTTGAAAGGTCCTTGAATTTGATGTTAACCAAGGTGTGGGAACCCTGTTATAAATAATGGTTGATTAGTTGATGGTTCAAAATTACTCAATTTAAATGCAACAGAGTATTATGATTCTGCTCTTGATACAGCCATGCTGGTTACTTGAGCAGTAAAACACTTGTGCTTGGTGGTGGTTACTTGTGAAGATCTTCAGGTCTTTAGCCATAAGCACGGACTTGGAGGTCAAGTGCCACACCTGCCTTTTATACAATGTCATTGCCAACTTGCATTTTTAAAGTAGTCAAATGTCAAACCACATTTACCTTGTTGAATTTAGGTAGCTTACGGTATCCAATGGACCATGTGTCAACTTCAACCACCATCTGTTCTGCCTCGTTCTACATTTCAAGCTAGAAATGGCCGAGCTGAAAGGCCAATCTGAAACGAGGTGGCTCTCGACGTCGGAAGCACTAAGATACACCTCCTATATTTGCATGGTCCAACCAAAGATTGTTTGGAAACGTCTCTGGTCCAATCCCCTCTTGCTTCATGAATTTGCCAGGGGAGGCGGGAATTGCGAATATTTTTGTTCTAAGCCTTTTGAATGAGCCTGTAAACACGCTAGCAGTGCTCCTGGGTCACTTTCAGCCGCACAAATTTGCATACGTTATTATTGAGGCTCAGAACAAGTTATTGTGGTCAAAAAATGTGTTCTATGGGCGCTTTAAGTCTTCTCAAATTGTATTTGTGGTTCATTTGTTCATTGTCCGTGCCCATAAAATGATTCTAAGGTTAGTTTGCGTCCCATGTTCCCAAACAATGCAAGTTGCTGAATGGTTTGCTCAAAATGATATTCTAGTTGGGGTGGGGTGTTTTTTTTTTTGTTTGTTTTTTAAACCAGAGCTAGGGGTGGGCGATATAGTCTAAAATTTATATTGCGATATATTTTGAACCATAGACGGTAGATGATGTATATCACGGTATACTTTGGTATGTAACTTGCAGCATAAGTTTCTTAATGGTTACCATAGCATAAAGTCAATATGTACAACAGTTGTTTAGTCATCGTTCGGAGGTGTTTATATAGGACTCTCAAATTCACACAGAAGTAAACTGGTAAGCTGCATTTGTGTCAGGCAGTAGCTGTTCAATTTATAGGCTCTTACAGTTTCGTTGTAAGAATGAAAAGGTGCTATCAATAAGGTGAAGCTACAGGTCAACATTTTTTCACATGGTTGTGGAGACGCAATGAGCTTACATGTATCACGGTATGGCGATATGACCCAAAATCTCTATCATTGGCAAAATTCATATTGCATATGGTATATATCATCTATATTGCCCACCCCTAACCAGAGCCTTGCATTCTGTTTTGTATTTCTCTGTAAAGGAGGTCAACACTGTGTGGCACTCTGGATTACCTGCCACCAGAGATGATCGAGGGCCGAACCCACGACGAGAAGGTTGACCTGTGGAGTTTGGGTGTGCTCTGCTATGAATTTCTGGTAGGGAAACCTCCATTTGAGACGAAGACTCACGAAGAAACGTACAGGAAGATATCCAGGGTGAGTTGTGGGAGGTTGGTTGGAGGCTGTCATCTGTTGTTTTTGCAGAGATGGTGCATGGGTGGACCAAGATGCTTGACTGTCTGTAACCAATGTTGAGGGCGGTTGGGGGCTGTCAATGTGTAACACACATACAGAAATGGTTGGTGTTTTTAAATGTTTTAATTATTTATTTTTAATGGACCTGTGTTTGCAAGAATGCGTAAAGTATCTTGTCCATTTTTGGTGATTGTTGGGGGTGAAGAGGATGAGTAAATGCTGCACCTTGCTTGTTACAGAGCAATCTCTGAATGTACCATACTCACAAGAGTAAACCCCTCCTTTTTTTTGTTCATTTATTTTGACCTGTCAAAGAGGACCACTAGCCAGACTATAACCTCAAAATGCACCTACAGTCTGGCTCTGACCAATGGACTCGCTCCAACAGCCTGAATCTGTAGTTGTCTTTCAAATCTCCACACAACCCTCAGCTCAAGCACTTCCTTACCTGCATTCCATTGGTATTGTAGTTGGTTCTGACTCCTTCCTCATAACTCCTACAGGTGGACTTCACCTTCCCCCAGCATGTAAGTTCTGGAGGTCGGGACCTGATCTGCCGTCTGCTGAAGCACAACCCCATGCACAGGCTACCTACCAAGGGAGTGCTGGCCCACCCGTGGGTGGCAGAAAACTCTACCAAGAAACCAACCATTGCCCTTTCGAGCCCCTCGGGTGCCAGCCAGTGATAAGTTTTGGCCGCCTGATTTTTTTTTTTTTTTTTTTAAATCTTGTTTATAAATGTATCGAGCTGTTGAGGCTCCTGCGCGCAAGATCAATAGTGGTGCTTGATGGGAAGACTTTATCTGTGTCCCCTTGGGGGGGGCGGGGGCGGCGATCATAATGTGAATGTGCGTGTGTGTCATGTTCTGTGCCACTTTGTTTTTTATGTTGTACATGCAGGCTGTTGAGGCTGCTCTGTATATATTTTACTGTTTTGAAATTATGAAAGTATTTTACATTCAACTATTACTTGAATCAATAAAGATCTTTTAAAGAAAGTAGTTGAGTATGAGGGATCACTAAAGAAAATGTACTGCAAGGAGATTTGAACATTTGTCAGTCTCGGATGTATTTAACGTTTGGACAAGATCAAGTGTTCTTGTACCCATGGGTTTATTGCAATCAGTGTTTCAGTGACTGAATAAAGTTATTAATGTAAAGTATTATTTATTTATTTATTTTTTTTTTAAGCCGGGCAATAGTAATGCCCATTCCGTAAGCAACTTGCAGTGTTGGTACCTGCGAAAAGTTTATGTTCAGGTCCATGGACCGAAACGGATTTTTTTAAAAGTCCTCGCTACTTGTCCATCTGGAATAAGTTCGCTAGGGGGTGCCCGTGCCTAGGTAGCGCGGTGTTTTCCAAAACTGGTGCTAAGATGGTGTCTCAACGAGACTAAACTGCTTGGGTATCAAACCCAGTCGTTTTGGTTATAGTAGACTTTTCATTATCTGCACGTGTAGTTCTGGGGTGGTATATCTTTTGCCGCGTGTTGTCTTGTAGGCTATACTATTGCTATAGGTGATGTCTTTGATCACTATAAGTGAACAACCTAAGCAACAAGGTTTAACACCTTTTTTATGGGTGAGGACTATATAGTTTTAGTATAATAAACCCCCACTTGGATCCCTTTAGCCTTTTCTGTTAAGACGGTTTTGTGTTGCGAATTACAATAGCCGTTTTAGGCCTTCCTACATTCATGCAGATGATGGAATGCAACAATACTGGGGTGCCAGACTTGCCTGTCAAAACCACACGTTGAGAATCATTGTATTTAATATAATGCAATAATGTTGACTACTGTTTATGTGGAAGACAGGGAGACCATCTTCCACCATCAGAGTAAGTTTAGATAGATAGATACTTTTTTGATTCCCAAGGGGGAAATTCAAGTTTTGTTTTGTGGGGAAATCAGCTCTGATATGGGTTAGGCTATATATATATATATATATTTCTGTATGTATGTATAGGCACATATTCCCACATTAGTATTCACTTCTGTTTCAAATGAGCAGCAATTCCTTGCGTCTCTCTGCCGCATGCAATCCCAGTACGACCAAGTACGCATTAAATTCCAGCTGCAGCACAGCCAGTTGTTGCAGGCTCACCAAAAATAAATAAAATGAAACCATCCAGATGGTTACTGCATAGGCTTCTCCAAACTCTCACGGTCAGGAAACAGGTAACTGTCGAGCCCGAGAGCAAAAAATCTGCCCAGCAATCTGTCCAAAGTTCTTTTTGCTCGCTCACTGGTGTGTCAAAATGCTGTTGCATGTCCAACAGGCACGCAAATGACCAGATAAGTCACTTGGACATGTCAAGCACACCACAGGCCGTTGATACTAGAATAACTTGTCTTTTTTTCTTTCTCTTTGTTGTTGCCTTAAAAGTCTTTATTGTGACCCATCATTTAAATTCACCTAGGCTAAGTTATTTTGCAGTTGAATGATGAAATACCCTACTCAAATTCTAATGTTGACATAGTAGGCCTACATTAGACTACTGACATAGCCTATTCTTCCCTCAGTTTAGAAACATATCACTTTGAAATAAATGCTCGCAGTGTCCTCCATCCGTTGTTTCCAGTTTATTTTTTGGAAGAAAATACATAATTCTCACTATTTTCCTTGTTACCACATAAAACCAAAACACATTTATACAATAGAATTTCACGTATTTCTTTATTCTTCAATATATTCATTTTCACGATATATGATAACGCTTTTTGATATACATTCCATCTTTTTGAAACCACAATAACACTACACATACGGTTTTATTACACTTCCACAGGACCCGTTGGATTGCACAGAATGAAAAAAATGTCTTTATGCACGTTTTCATCTCATTAAATCTTTTCAGAATGTTCGGATTTAGACACGTAATTTTAGGACCATTAACCCAACATCTTACTCTGGGGACATCACCAATTCCGTCATTTTGTTAAGAAAATTTTAACATATTGAAATCACAAACCACTGATCAATAATCAACATTATTTAGTTTCTTTTACTATTGATTCTTTTTTTATTTTTCTTATAAGTGTGGAGATCGATTTAGCTAGGCAATGAATGGTAAAACGAAACACTTTGTAAAAATCCCCAGCAAGCTGAAATGACGTTTCCTCCAGATGCATGAATACTGTACATTCGAAATGCATAGTTTAAATACCTCGAAGACTTATGTCCCCTTTATGATTTGGTCGAATTCCAGATCACTGATACATCCCCTAGCAATTTTGGATATAGCCATCGTGTCTAAATTGTAATTTTAATATCGTTCAAATCATAAACATAAACAGTTTTTTTCTTCGATTTATTGCCTATAATGGTCCAAAATATCACGTTCTCTCTTTTTTCAAATTTAGCATTGAGGGTCAGAACAATAAATTAGCCCACTTGCTTCTGTCCACATCTTAGATTTGTTTGCCACCTCTCCTATCATCTAGTGTTCCCCAAACAACACCACGCACTCGGTGTCAGATGAAATGATCTTTGATTTGGGAAAAATTCCAGGGGTGATCAAAAATACAACCCATTACATACGTCTTTTGTCGACCTATATTTTGTAAACTTACTACACTGAAATTATGTGTCAAAGTAATCCCTTGTCTATTTCACATCTTGAGTCCATAATGTTTTATGTTAAATAAATGTTTGAGTGTGTGTGTGTGTGTGTGTGTGTGTGTGTGTGTGTGGGCAGGCAGGCGTACTCGGGTATTTTTGCGTGCGTTAGCGCGCGCGTATAATAAGAGACAATGCGTGGACGTGTGCGCGCTGGCGTGTAAATGTAGCAGGCTATCCATGTGCGCACACTTGAGCATACGTGTGTATTCTCAGTGTGATTGCGCGCCAGGTTGGTGTCGCATGAAAGCAAGGGGACTGCACTTGTTTGGGGAATATTGGTTACTCGTGTGAGAATTTGCGATAACCTCCAGTCCCAACTAACACTAATCTTCAATGTTGTACCTATATGCTTCTATGAGGCCCTCCAATGAGTGAATAAAACCAGAGATACTGCATATACCTCCAATAACAAATATAGCGACATCGAAGAACACCTGGTGCCACTGCAGACTTCTCCATTGGAGCTTCAGGTGAAAGAGGCTGGGAAGCAAAAAGCACAGGCCAGCGCCCGTCAGGCTTCCCGTGAGGCCCATAAGCAAGGCGAAGTGGGGCACATAGATGGCCATAAACATGGTGAACACCACAAGGCCACATCGGAGGGAGAGGCCCCATGATTTTAGGCGTCCGTCGCCACCATAGCAGTCTGGGAACATGGTGCGCCCCCCGTCTTGGAAGAAGGATTTCTCCAAGACCTCTACAGCAGCGAAGAATGGTAAGGGATAAGAGAGCAATGCCTTGGACACCAGGAAGAGATTGACAACCGCCCGGATTCCTCCTGGCAGGTTGTCGGTGATGACTTCCTTGGTCTCGTCTGCCCAGGTGAGGTAGGCCACTAGGGCGAAGAGGCCTTTGAGGATACAAGCAGCGATATGTGTCCAGTTCATCATGGTGTGGAACTCGCCGGGATTCTGCATGTTTCCTTCCAGCGATGGCAGGAAAATCTGGGACGTGTAGCTGAACACAATAATCCCAATGGAAATGGGAAACTTCTTGACATCGATGTAAAACTTAACTTTGTCCCAGGCCCAGTCCCGCGCCCGTGAGAGACAATAGGCGATCACAAGGACGTTGATGACAAAATGGGCGAGCGTGCACAACAAGCTGAACTTAGACACGGCTTTGAGGTTCTTGAGGAAGGCGCAGGGGAGGAGGACCGCGGTGGCGATGATGGCCCATGACCTCTGTGATACAGGAAGGCTCGGGAAGCTGTTGTACATCAGGTTGCCACTCACAACCACATACAGAATACATGTCATTACCAACTCAATGATCTGGGCTACATTCACTACGCGACCGCCGAGGGTGGGGAATCTGGGCGCACAACAGGCGTTGGCAATGTCTACATACGAGTCTCTTACTCGCACCAGCTGTCCATCTTCGTTTTCTTCATACAGACATGCGATGAGGATTTTGCCCGTGTAGCAGCACACCACCGCGGCAAAAATAATGAGAAAAAGTCCGAGGTATCCACCGTGAAGAATGGCGTATGGTAACCCAAGAACGAACATTCCCTGTAAAAGAACGTTGTTATTACTATGAGTATGAATGTTTCAAACCAATATTATAGCAATACAATTGATATAGTGCTTGTGTTGAAAATTCATTTGCATGCCATAATGGGCTATTTTTTTATATATTTAATTTTGCATTCGATTACTTCAATTAATTTATTAAATGTAACATATTCTCTATATAGTTTACACAAATTATATGTGTTATCTGCATGGCGGGGTATTCCATTTAGCTTTGAGCACACCCTCTTGAGATCACTTGTCGTCATGGGGAAGGATCAAACACATATCAAATGACGTAACGGTGACCGGCTGTGGTCACACCGTGCGTAATTATGCATAAAACGCCTCGGTCTTTCTGTCCCCTATCATTTTATCTGCACTCTTTCTTTTATATTAACACACATTTATCAAGTACAAGTATCGCTTTACATCTCCCTTTTTTCAGAAAAAAAACTATGCACGTTTTAGGGTGGAATCCAAATTATATCAGAAAAGCCATCGATAGATTTAATTGACTTTACAGATTATTTTAATATGGGGAAATGGAGACTGGTGAGATAATGTTTATTATTTACTGTTTAAATTATCTATATGATTTTTGATTGAAATTATGCGATCAAAAATGTCTGCATCCTGGAGAGCAACAGACAGATTTATTTAGTTGGCCTCTAGCACGTCAGTGATAAAAAAAAAAAAAAAAAAATCTACTGTGTCTGGGAGTCTGAAAGCCATGGGCATTAGGGCACTGGGGCATTGGCAGAGACACAATTTCAATATTTGTATTTTCCTCAAACGCAATTTAGTAATCGTGACTGAGGGCATCCTCTTGGCGCCTCTTCAGACAATATTTGTGAGACTGCTTTTAGTAACTTAATGCTGGCAAAAAAAAATCCAGGGACTTTATCTTGGAATTTATTGTACGCTTTCTTACCTGGATAGCATTGGTGACGTTCCAACCTGCCTCCCAAGCGGTGATTTTTGGCTTGTCTTGAGCTGCCAGTTCTGCGCAAAGTCCGCCGTCTTTCGAGGAGGAAGGCGGGGGTCCGGTGCCGTCTCTCTGGTAGTGACTGTCCCCGTCTATCGTGCCATCCTCGCCCATGCCCCCACTACCTTCCCCTCCTCCCATCTCATCATTTTTCATAATGTCCATCTGTAGCCCCTGCCTATGGTCATAATCCAAATCATCACATGCAGCGAAGCCCAAAGCCTCCTCGTCAGTGGCGGCCTGGAAACCCATCCTGGCGAACATCCCACTAACCTTCGCCTGCGATTTGTTGGAGACACTGTTGGCCGCATTGGTTATCTTGTTGGAAATCTTTCCTCGGATTAAGGTTGCCATGTTCGCTGTTTTAAAAACAAAACCTATTGAAATACTACTGGGAAGAATCAAAATGGTATACTATGTACTTATGCTTTCTTTCTACGCATCAATAAAATCTTCAAAAGTGGTAACTTGCCGACGCCTCACTTGTTATCTCCAATTGTTATTAAAAGTACACCTACAACTGATAATCCCTTCTTTCATGTCACCTTCAGACGTCGTGTCTTGGCTCCTTCATCATTATTGCGCGCCGCTGTTTTCGGTCATTCACGAAATTTCCGGGAGCTTTGCGCAATGGAACACCCAGTCGGTCCGTTCTCTTGTTAAATGTGCCACGGACAAAGTGGTCCGATTTTCAGGATGGATACTCCGTGGTGGTGGTTGCGGCAGCGCTTTCACAGTTCCCCTCAGCCGTTAGTGATGCTGGAACGGTGCGCAGGAGCCTGGGGGTGGGGGGCGAGGAGGAGACACGTGTCATCATCAGCCTGCCAATGCGATGACTGCCGCGCAAAGCACGTCTCTTGCCCCTAGTGCGCGCGACAACCCCGCACCAGAACATGGGAGAGGTTTGCTGCATTTCTAGGGGAGGTGCTTGCACCCTAACCCCCTCCCATTCTCATCAGCAACAATAAAGTTTATCATGGTACCCAATGACAATTCTAGATTTATGTGCGTGTATAAGTTTACCTGTATATAAAGAGAAGGTGGATGCCGTCGTGTGCCAACTCTTGAACTTCATGGAATAGTTTCATCGTTTATTTATATTTTTTGTTTTTGTTTCAGGTCGTCTTGATGCATTTGCGGTTGGCTAATATGTCTTCCATTTACCCCTTGAATATAAGCGTTTTATTTAGTGATTTGCGGTTACAAAAGAAGAAAACCTTTTCAAAACGAATACAACGAAGAGACCATGCTGCGTGACTTGTAATGGAATCGCGATGAACGTTTGTAACCATTACAGCGGCGACCAAATCGTTGGACTCTTTATGTAGCCTATAGATGTGTCACAGGGTTTTTCTTTTTTTTTTTACAGATTTTTTTTCTTACCTGTTGGTCTATTTTTTATTACTTTATAAGCCTTTTTCTTTGTTTAAAATAGATATGCCAAGAATGTATCAGACGAATATAACTTAGGGAACCTTGGGTGATTTATCTGAATGAAGTGACCATTTGTATTCATTCATAAATTTTTGGTCTTAAAGAAATGCAATACAGTTGTAACGCAATAGAAAATAACTTTCCTAGACATCTGAAAAATAGATTGCCTGATATTTTTGTTTCCTTCTGTTATCAACTATTTGGGGTCCTAATCCAGCCATTTTTTCTTCACTTAGATTGATCCCAAGAAGTGGATTTTAAGATATTTTTTCAGCAAGCATTTGTTCGCATTTTTTTTATCTAGTCTAAATGTAGACCATCCTGATTTTGTATGTTTCTTTTTTCGTATCGAAAATGAATCGGAAAATGAACTCATTTTCGATTAGTGATATAGTGATATCTCAACTTCACCCCTTCTCATCACCACTGTTTTCATATGTATTTAAATAATGGCACGAATTAGACCACATTCCATTAAACCCAATAAAGCCCCTGGCACAACTTGCCTCTGCATAGCTTTAACGGCCCATGCCACGTCAGAGCGGTCTTGGCCTGCTCATCGGGTTAAAATATTTTTGTAAAGAATTATCCCAAGAAATTGTCCTCTACCTTTGTAGTTGCTAATCTGTTGTCTTTCCTTTTGGAGCTGCCTTTGCAGCGCATAGGTAAGATTTATTGGATATTAGGAGATCTTTGGAAACCGATGTATCTATTTTAACTTGAAAATATATAATTGTCTGAATTTGGTCTTCTGAATTTAATGTTATTTTCATATCGAACAATTGGGATTAGGCTATGTCAGTTGCAGGGAGCAAGTGGAACCGCTGCTTCATGTTTTGTGACATTTAGATAAGGGTAGTTTATGACTTAAAACTTCAGTCGACAGAGAGAGATTAGGAAAATGGCGCTGGAATCTGTGCCTTTGTTTGATACAATGATACAATTCAGCACCATGCGCACACTGAACAGCGACAACATGAGCACATGGAGTCATTCTGTGCAGGATAAACGTTTCAACGGACTTGTGTCCAAAGAACAGTGACATGGCACTATATCCCTCACACACACAGCAGCCTATAACGCATTCATCTCTTTATTGTTGTCTGATTTGTTTATTGACTATTCACCCAACATCAAGATGTAAATAGCATGTTTCTTCCCATTCATTGCGTTTTAGAGAGAAAGTGCGAATTATGTATTTATTTTGTGTGAGCCAAGCCTAGTATGGATTTTTTCACATCACCTGCTAGGAAGACCTTCATGGACGCTGCAGCAGAGACAGCAATCTTTGAGAGAGGGAAAGGGTTAATCAGTCGCGGTCTTATCAGCAGCCTGCAGACCTCCTTTGATATGTACTTACGCCTGTGTGCTTTAATATGCCGTAAAAGAAGCGCAGTCATGAAAAGAATAGCAGTGATACGTAATGCAAGAGGGTTTGTGTCTTGGGTTTTATCCGGTGCAGAGGGACATTTCCCGGGCAGTGGTGTCCACAACAGAACACTTGCATGTAGAACAACTCTTATTTATTTATTTTTACAAATCGGCTTGTTCCTGGATTTTCCACTATGTCAGTAAAGAGACATAAAGGGAGGGAGAGGTATAATTATTGACACAATGCAATCTTTATTATTGTTGTTTTTATTGTTGTTTTTGTTGTTGACACCTGTGGGGGAAAAAATAAAAGCTAGATTAGTAGGTTACTGACACTAGTGCAAGTATATTTTATAGGCCTCAATAGTAAGATTTACAGATGCAGAGACGTCACTGGATGAAGAGGAGAACTATTCCTCTTGCATTCGGATTTCCTGAATTATTATATATTTCGAGGCGTTTGATCTAACGCACGGTGTTGTACATCCCTACCATATCCATACATTGTCTGTATTCATGTTGTGCAGCATGTTGGCGCATTAATACCCAACTCACTAAAAAATTTTTACAAAAAAGTAATCGTGAGGAGACATGACGACAAAAAAAAGTTCTGTTAAGGGTTATACTGTTGTACTGGTCAATACTAACTCCCTGTGTTCGTGTTTGTGATCAAAAGGAAAGGCAGGACGTGCATGTGGAGCAGGTGTGAAAGAGCTTACAGCGCAGCTCGCTGGACCAGCACTGATTTCTCTCACTCAATGCTCACAGTTTATTACCTATCAGTGAGGGCAATGAGGGGTCAGGAGCCCGGTCTAGTGAGGTTTCACACCACAGCATCGCCCTCTCCCCCCAAGGAGGTGGTGTCCCCCGCTCGCATCCCCAAAGGACCAAACTGCAGATTGGCGATAACGATAAAGCAGCCCTTGCGCGTATGTGCCCGCACTTCCACCCCGCATCCTCCCTTGTCTCTATCGCACTACACAGACATCCCACGCTTTGTATCTGGGTTATGCAGCACTCATGTCTTGACTGAAGACCCCGGGTTTGCCTCTTGTGGTATGTCAGTCAAATTGCTCGCCAATGACGAGCCGTCTCTCAGCCCACCCCACCATTCCACCCACCCCATTCCTCCGACTTCTTTTCCTCCAGGCTCAGAGTCTGCTCGTTCCCTTTTCCCATTTCACACTTGGCTGCGCTGGATGTGGGTTGACAGGCCTGATGTCACCCCCAACCCGTATCAAAGGAAGATAATTAATTAGCTTCGCACAGAAGGTAATATTCCTTCCAGAGGGGGACATTGTGCATCACAACCTCATATTTGGCTCTATTTATAAAGTATACCGACATGATAAAAATAAACCCGTGGATTGACCTATATGATCAAAAGTGTGTAATTAATTTAGGTTTCAGATTTTCACTTGTGTGTATCATAATTGTCTAAATGTAAATAGACTAACTTTAAACGGATGGACGAATTATAATGAACTTAAAAATGTAAACCAAAATCTCCAAAACCTGACCTTCCATCCTTTTGTTAGAAACCCCCCCCCCCCCTCTCTCTGTTTGTGTGTGTTGAGGACTGATGAGCGATGCTTTGTGACAACAACTTACAGAGAGAAAAATATGAAGGGAGGATGAGGGTGAGAGAGGGAGCTGCACCACCAGTCTCACTGACTGGGGGACTTGACTCATCATGTGCTTCAGTTTTGCTCCTTTTCAGCAAGACTGCTTGCACGATACCAGACACTTGAAGCATTAGGCCTGTAAGGGCAACAAGAAAAAACTCACAAGATTTACCCGCGTTTTCTGTTTTCCTCATATGCCTTCCATGGCCCTAAACTTAAAATGAATATTTTAAACATAAAATACTGTTAAATACTCTATTAACACATTATATTCATTCATTTACTTATCAATATTAGTCACCGCAAACGAATCACGTTTTCACTACAGGTCTACGGCATCTGATAATATTTTATATTTCATTTCAGAACGCATCATATCACATGGTATTTTTCAGAGCTGAAGGTGAGAGGCTGAAGCCATCAGTCTCCTAGACAGTTCAGCGAGGCAGAAAATAACACATAACACACTTCAATTAATGAGCCAAACTGAAAAGACACACGTCTCTGGGGGGCTGCAGCCACGGAGAATCAGCCAATCACGCAAAGCGCTGGCCTCTCTCCGAATCCATTACCATTTGCATCACAATCACAGGTACATTATCGCACTGATTAGCTGGTAGTGCTGAAATTGGCAGCGGTAGTCAATTTTTAACCCGCTCAAAATAACCTCTGCAGTCTGTGATGTGCAGTCTACAAATATAATAAACAAAGCATAGCCTATAGTAACATTGCCTTCCTAAATCGCAACAATGTTAATCACAATCACCAAAAAATACATTTAGAGATAGGCTATTATGTAGGCCTAATGGAAAAACGCTAATGCTTTTAATATTTGTATTTATTTATTATATTACATTACTTCTTCGAAATGCAATAAAACAAATGGGTATGCTGCGTTAAAAGGTCAGAAACATGTGGAAAGACTTGAATGTGTTAGTGGTCCTTAGCATAAAAATTTACATCTTGATAGCTCTCTTGAAACTGGAACTGTCCCTAGTATCCAAACACCCTTTCCCTCGAGTGAAATCCAGGTGGCCCTGTGGGAACTGCTTAAAAGCCTTTTCATTTATCCTAATGCACCTGTTTAATGGCTTATTATGGGGCCCCCAGAGACATGTAGGGAGGGGAGGGGGTGTGGAGAGATTTCCTGACCATACTCTTGCTGGGAAAAGGACAATGTAAAAAAAAAATGCGCTGTCGATGTTTCAGAAGTATCTCTTTTCCAGCGTTGCAATTCTTTTAAAATGAAGTGGTATAGGCGTACAAAAAAAAATATTTTCTTGCAGAATGATTTCGTGATATTTATTTTAATGACCAATCGTTTGCTATTCATTATTTTTCTTTGTAGCTTATCCTTTTTATAGGCTATTTGTAGCGGCTGTCATCTTGCAATAATATAAAAATGCTCCTGCTGTTAAGTAGCTCGGGGCAAGTCTATTCGGTCCCCAGACGCCATTTGCTGTTAACCTGCCTGACTGCAGTTCACTCCATCACCTTTCCCGTCTCCTTGTCCGCCCCTGTGCCCGGTTCCCCCTGCTGTGGTATATTAACATTGTAATTGCCTTTTTACCCCCGTTTTTGAACACACCAAACTGTGCCTTCCCGCGAGGGGCACGAGCCTGCGGCTCTACACAATCTTCACCACAATCTGTTTCCCATTATTTGGGCTACTACAACCACAACAGCTTCTATTAATATCAGGCTACATGTACAGTCAAAACATTGGGCTTAGATTATTTAGGCCTTAAGGAACAACACGGATGCACGTAATGATCATATAGCCTACATTCATCAAAATAAATTAATTTAAAAATGTAGGCTACATGGCCTCGGCACATTAGGTCCACTGCATGTGCCATCCGAAGAAAAATAAATGTTCCTTCATAGTCTGGACACATCATTGGGTTGATTGGGTTAATTTTTCAATGGCTCCGGTGTTTCAGTGTGCAGTTTCGGTAAAATGTCGCAGACGAATTAATAATAGGCCTAATACATTTCTGAATTTTTTGTCTGTCAATAGGCGACGCTACAGCAAACGTGTGGGGGCTCTGTTCATGTCTCTCCTAATTTCTTCAGCGCGGGTGTTTCTTAAATTATTCCGCAAAATCTGTGTTATGATGTACACCCTGTGTTCTGGGGAGTTCACAACATGGGGCCAAAAGCTAGCCTACTGTACGTGTTGAAACTCCAGTGTATCTAACAACCCAGCGAGAATAGCCTACCCATTAATAGCTTGAGTAATTGTTTATAGCCTAATGTTATTGTTTTTTTTATCTCTTTCTAAAATCTAAAATGCATGCACTACATAGACAAAAGGATATTCTTAAAATATTAAAACCACTTAATGTTGTTGCACATCGTGCTGACAATGGATTCAAAGGCAGTTTTGAACTCCCTCTCTCTCTCTCTCTCTTTCTCTCTGACACACACACATATAAACACACACACAAACGTTCACACCCCTTGCATGTCATGGCATTGCATGTGGGACTGGACATCTCAGTGTCATAGGCGTGTGACTGAGTCAAAAGCATGTCAAGACTCACAGCTAGCTCATGCGGAACAACACGTGTGTACTGATTAAACATTAATGCTTGTTTGAGGATCAGTGCTTTTCCCTTTGCACTACATTCATCCTAGCCCCCCCCTCAAAAAAAACAGACACATTCCCATACACACGCACACACATGCACACACACACACACACACACACACACACACACACAAACACACACACACACACACACACACACACACACACACACATGCACACACACCAGCTCAGTCCTTAATCGCTCATTCTAAATTACTCTAATACATACACACAACAAAAAAAGAAAACCGTTTTGGGCATCCAAAACACAGATCATAATAATCCAATATTCTCTGGGGGGCCCTGTCAGGTGGACACCCCTCCAAACACCTCCAGTTTTGCCTGGGCCCATGCAGGCTTAGGTCCTTTGGTCCTTTCAAGGGTGTGTCATTCAGTGGTTGTGTTGCCCTCACTCTGCAGGCTCCAGATTGCTGCATAAAGCTGACACTCTTTCAAGTGCAGAAGTTTATCCTGTTTGAATTTGAGATTGATGGCTTGTAACTTTAGACTTCTAAAAACCCATCAAGCTCTAAATGTACAGCATGTGATCGTTTAGGCCTGCATCACCGCATGCTATAATTAACGCCAAACCCGTTTTCACTTGCACACACTGGCACTTTCAGTTCATTGAAATTCAAAAGCTGCTTGAAAATTGACTCTGCATAAAAAAAACTAGTGCTGAAAGGCTCCTACCTAGCATTGTGCTTTTCCATGTGAGCAAGACCTTTGATGCTGTTGAAACCATTGGGACTAAAGAGTGCCCTTACCACGTCTATGGAAGCAGGCTGCCTTTAAACAGTAGGAGGAAGCCCACCCCTAATTCTCCCTTACCCATCAAGCCTCCACCACCCGTGTTAACCAGCCCTGACACTTCTCTGGCCTCTTCTAGACAACAGAAAGTGCTATGGTGCCATTGTCTGTTGTACAATCACACAAAACTCATACGGTCCTCATCCATCACCAGTCACACCTCCCTCTGAAACAGCTGCCATTATTTATTGATTTTTTGCGTTGATGTGAGAGACGGTACAAAGCACAATAAACAGCACAAAGCTGTCTGTTTCTTCCTCTCTTCTTCTAAGCGGGTGCTAGACAAGCACTTAACAATGCGTCGGTCCGGTTCTAGCCCTAGCCTCTCACTGGAGATAAGAGGGCTGGGATGATGCCTATTCATCGAGTTGTTGTAATTGCAATCATGCAAATGAGATGTCTACTAGTAGTAGTTTATGCTGTGCGGAAGCACTGAATGTAAGACTGTTCTACTGATCTAATGATGCAAAAACAGTGTTTCTGGCATCCCTCAAAACAACACACCAGCAAATCAATAGCAATATTTCCTTCGAGACCAGTGGTCTTTGCTTTCCCCTGTTCT
>JAGFZM010000003.1:2922728-2932728 GCA_017657215.1 Limnothrissa miodon | reverse complement strand
TCTCTCTCTCTCTGTCTGTCTCTCTCACACACACACACGCGCTCCGTCTCACTCCCTCTCTTTCGATGTCTTTCAGTTCATAGGCCTTTTCATGTGTCAACTGAGTGTCTTTTTTTCCAGAAAGGTGAAAGGCGAATGGAACTCAAACCCTTAAATTCAATTTGAAATTTCAGTTGTATTCAGGCCCAACCAGGATGTGCATGCGCTCAGACTTGACTATCCCTCCCCACATGATAACAAAAGACATGAGTTCAATGTCTTAAATGCATGATGTAAGTGTAGATGGGCTTGATAAAAATCAGTAAACATTTCCTAGAAATGAAATAGTTTCTTTTTTTAACTGTAAAGGTCAACTACCTAGTGGTTTGTTGTTTGATGTGACAGGCTTTTAATTTGATAGCAGACATGTGAATAAATGTTGTAACAGGTTCGGGGGTCTCTGTCCTGTTTAAGCCATGAGGGCTCTGTTTGCTGAGGCAGGGGGACAGATCCTTCTGTGTGTGAACAATTGGGACCGTGAGCTCTGTACAAATGTCAGGCATGGCTTGGTAGAGCTACTTCAAATTTCCCCAAATGCCACTGTGTAGTCAAGTAATAAATAGTGTAATTCTCCCAGCTCTAGGCAAATACTCGGTGTAGCGCTGAATAGCACTGTTTCACTCTCCCCCCTGTCACGGTTCAAAAGTTTGCACAGTCAGCACAATTTTACAAAGTCACATTCCCAAAGTTATGGGTGTAATGAATTAGCCTCCAAGTCTAAGGTCAAGGCAAAGGCACCAGCTGCATAAATATAATTCTGACACTCACGTGATTACAGCATTTCACATGTTTTTGTGATCGGATATTGTAGGCTCAGGATAAAAGTGTGCACCGCTGTCTAGACCTAATGTCCTTCTGCTTTTCATTCTCTAGCATTTATGCCAAACATGCATCTCACACTCATAACTCATCTTAAATTAAACAGGATTGATCCACCCCATCTCTACACAGCCCTTTTCACCCCCCCCCCCCCCAAACCATTGCGTTATGTTGCCTCATTCTATACCCCCTCTCTTTTAATAGACAGTCGTCATTCGTTATTTCACAGCATTTTTTTACACTTGAAAACTAACATGCAAATCTCTCTTTCTCACTATCCCTCTGTCTCTGGAGGCAGGCTGGTGTGTATATGGCAGTGGGTGAAGGATGCTGTTTCATGGCATGAGAAGCAGTCATGTCACGCCAGCTGAAGCCTCATCAGCATTGCGTGTTCTGTTCTAATTGTATGTTTCCTGCAGCCAGCAATCTGACTCAGGGCCTGAGGTGGTTGGTGTCATGGGTTGCGTACACGACAACAGACTTTTCCAGGACTGTGCGTCACGGGTGGAGTCACGACCACCACACACCCACGAGATGCTAATGGTTCTCTTTCGTTTCGAAGCCGAAACGTACGAATGGATGATGCCTATCATCTCCTACTTTTTCTGAAGTCAATTTTAACCAACCCTTTGAAAAAAGGGCAATAAGCGCTCTGACGCGCGCAGGCAACTACTTAGACAGCCCTGCGTGACGTCAGAAAGTCTATATATTGACTGCGCTTACGCTTCAGGTCCTCTTTGCCTCTTTCACCTCGCCTACTGCGTGTGTTTCTGAGTCGCTTTTTGTTTGCAAATATTTCTAAAACCAATGGCTTTTTTGAAAGCCCACCACAAAAGCTTTTTTCAAAGCTCTCCGAGGGCTTTCCGTCTTGCTCCAAGTGCTCACGCCGGTCCCTAACTTCTGGTACCTCGAGACGCAAGATGGCTACTCGTCGTTGTACCGACTGTGATCGTCCCATGGCGCTCTCTCACCACCATGCTGTGTGTTTCATTTGCAAGGGGAGTGAACATGCTATGTTAGCCTTCTCGCAGCCAGATCTCTGCTCGGCTTGCGAACGCCTCTCCCCTGCGGCTATTGCCAACAGAGCGGCATTTTTCGTGGGTTCCACTGGTAGTCCAGGGGCGGCTTCTACCCCCGTTGGCGTCAGTGCTCTCCACGCCCGCCAGTTTATCGATTTTCCCCCGGCGTCCGCGCACCCGGATGGGCTAATCGTCCGGTCTTCAGTGGCTACTCGGCCATCGGTTAGCTTCTCAGCGGCTAGTCAGCTACCAGCTAGTCAGCTAACTGCGGCCCACCTGGCTAGCCCTGCTAGCTCCATCGGCGCTGCCTTTGCCCGCGCGGCTACCTCGCCGCTCCAGGTCGATGATTCTGACGACCCGGTTATCGAGGCTGTGGACGAGGAGGAGCTCGCTTCCTTCCTCTCCGCTAAGGGATGCGCCACCGTGGAAGATTTGCCACCGGTCCAGAAGACCCACGCCGCCCAGTTAGCTTCCGAGCTAGTTTCCTTGGCTACACAGGCGGCTAGCAGGCTGGGCCTGCCCCCGCCTCAGCGCTGTCCGGGAGGGCGTTTCGACCCTTTCTCCGGCGCGCTGCCCTCACCTGATGCCCTCCCACTCCCTGCTCACCCCACTGTCGTGGCGGATGCGCAGGCCTCTTGGGAGGCCCCCTTCGCCGCCATTGCCCCTGTTCAAGGCCACGCGGCGTTTTACGCGATGGACGGAGCGGGCGCCAACGGCCTCATGCAGCTCCCTCGCGTTGAGGATACGGTCGCTGGTTGTCTAGCGCCATCTTCTGCCACCACCTGGACATCGCCTCCTGAGCTTCCCTCTAAGCCATGCCAGCGCACGGAGAAGCTCGTTTCAAAGGCCTTTATTTGTACAGGCCAGGCGATAAGGGCGCTGAATACTGCCTTTCTCCTCTCCTCTCTGTCTGAGGAACTGGTGGCGGATCTCTCAGCGCAGCCGTCGGACCTTACCCTCTATCAGCTGCGCAGAGCTACCGCTCTCACCTCACTGGCCATCAGGGTGGCCATTAAAGCCGACGGGCGCTCCCTTGGCTCTTTGGTCGTCAACGACAGGCACCTCTGACTGAATCTCTCGTCCATGCCAGAGAAGGAGAAGAGACATCTTATGAACGCTCCCGCTGATGCTCTGTTTGGCCAGGCGCTGGAACTCCAGCGCGATCGCTTAGAGAACACGAAGTCGGCGGCTCAGGCCCTGCAACCCGTGCTTCCTAAGCGTGCCCCACCTCAACCAGCCACTCCGGCTGCGCCTCAGACGCGTGCTCGCGCGACTCAACGGACGCAGCAGAAGAAAAAGGCGGACGCACCCAAAGCCGCGCCACCGCCGGCTACCGGGTCACAACCTCCTAAGCAGCGCTCTCGCTCACTCGGACGCGCGGCCCCCGCCACACGTCCAACCAGCCAGGAACGGCGCAAGAGGCCACAGCGATCCTGATACGATCGCGTGTGTGCGGCAGAGCATGTCATGCGACCCCTATCCATTGACTGCTATGCCTCTGTGTGCTCCAAAAGGCACGGGTCCCCGCTCTGCAGTCCCCAGCTCGGAGCGTTCCCCCCCGCTTTGGCGGTCCTCTCTGATCTCACCCCCTCAGGGGGCACTGAGTTTGCCTTGTTCACTAGCACCCCGCACACACACTCTCGCCCCTCTGGGGCAATGTTTGACAATGAGCCCCGGCCCCGGCCGGAAGACGCTCTCTGCTCTGTCCGCGCTGTTGCGCACTGGGGCACCATTTCTGTCTCCACCGCGCATTCAGCTTACGCACGCCGTGCGCTATGCGCCTTGCGAGACGTCACGCCTCGACGGCGCCCAGGTGGCGCCGAGGCCTCTACTAACGTCACGACCCCCGCGTCCTCTGTCTCACTCGCCTCCGAGCAGTGGGTGTGTGACGCATCGGAGTCGTTCACGGTCGAGAAGCCCTCCCCAGCCTCTCTCGCCGCTTCTGTCGGCCGATTTATCGCCCAGGTACGGGCAGAGCTGTCTGCTCAGTCTGACACTTCTGCCATCGGGCGGACGGGAAACTTCTCCCCCCTCTTCAAGGATGTCGTTGACGCGCGCTCCAGGTCGACCGCCCCACAGGGCGTCGCGGGTGAAGTGCGCAGCTCACCGACCACGGACATCGCTGACGCGCGCTCCAGGTCGACCGCCCCACAGGGCGTCGCGAGTGAGGTGCGCGGCTCTGCCTCCTCATTCCGCCTCTCTGCTCAGGCAGAATTGGGCGATGTGCACAACATCGCATTGGGTTCTTTCAACAGTGTTGAAAGGCTATCAACTGCAGTTCAGGTGGCCACCCCCGCCCTTCAGAGGTGTCATGGAGTCAGTGGTGCCCCCCTCCAGGGCCCCTGCTCTCAGACAAGAGCTTCGCGATCTCTTGAGAAAGGGCGCTATTCAGCGCGTAGATCCAACGCTCGCGTGCGCAGGTCGTTACAGTACGTACTTCCTTGTGCCCAAGAAGTCAGGCGCTTTTCGCCCTATTCTAGATCTCAGAGCGCTCAATGCTTCACTCAAACCTCTCACCTTTCGCATGCTCACGGGGCGTGTGGTGGCGGAGTCAGTCACTCGGCCTTTTACACTTACGCCCGCTGCAGCTCGCCTTAGCGGAACTAGGTGTGTCCTCCAGGTCGAACCCCGCCCGTCGGATCTTAGTATCCAGACGCATGTGGCTAGCCCTCGCGCATTGGCGCAGGCCGTCGTCCTTCACCAGAGGCGGCGCGCTTGGCGCTGTAGCCAGACGCATGACGATGACCACCGATGCGTCCAAGAGCGGCTGGGGCGCCGTTTGCTGCGGTCGCCCCGCCAGAGGGACATGGGGCGCAGCCTCCAGGAGGCTACACATCAATGTGTTAGAGCTCCTAGCTGTCTTTTGCGCTTTGAAAGAGTTTCTCCCTCTTCTCGGAGGAGAACACATTCTGGTGCGTACGGACAACACCACTGTAGTGGCTTATATCAATCGCCAGGGCGGCACGCGCTCTCCGGACCTGTTTCGCCTGGCGTACAAGCTGCTCACTTGGGCCTCCCGCCACTTCCTGTCGATCAGGGCGTCGCACTTGCCCGGTGTGCGCAACACAGGCGCGAACCTCCTCTCCAGGGGTGTTCCGCGTGCAACCGACTGGCGCCTCTGCCCAGCCGTGGTGCACAACCTCTGGTCCCGCTTCGGGCGGGCACGAGTCGATCTTTTCGCCTCGAGCCAGAACGCTCACTGTCCAGCGTGGTTTTCGCCGTGGATGCGCCGCTAGGGTCGGACGCGCTGGCACATCCGTGGCCGTGAGGTCTACTCTACGCTTTCCCCCCCCTTCCTCTAATGCGTCAGGTGTTGGCCAGGATCAGAGTGGGCGCTCACAGGGTGATTCTGATCGCCCCCAATTGGCCATCTCAGAGCTGGTTCTCAGATCTGGTCTCACTGCTGGACGGCCAGCCTTGGACCCTCCCTCTGAGGAGGGATCTCCTATCTCAGGCTCACGGGTCGCTGTGGCACCCCAAGCCGGAAGCGTGGAGACTGACGGCTTGGTCCCTGAACACGTCTTCTAGAGAGCGGCCTGTCAGACGCAGTTATAGAGACTGTTCAGGCTGCTAGAGCTAAGTCCACTAGGTCGTTGTATACACTAAAGTGGCGCGTGTTCAGCATGTGGTGCAGAGACAGAGGCTGTGATCCTCTAGTCTGCCCTATTGGCGAGGTGCTTGCTTTTCTGCAACACCTGTTTGATCAGGGTCGTACACCCTCTACTCTGAAGGTGTACCTCGCAGCTATTTCAGCATGCCATGTTGGCTATGCTGGCGTTTCCCCAGGCGCTCACCCCCTTGCGTCGCGCTTCATGAAGGGCGTCAGACGGCTTCGCCCCTCTTCCACACGTTCGGTCCCTACTTGGGACCTGGCCACTGTCCTACGCGGACTGGCTCTTACGCCCTTTGACCCCCTGTCGAGTGCCAGTCTAAAGATGCTTTCACTTAAGACTGCGCTTCTGCTCGCTCTGGTCTCGGTGAAGCGAGTTAGCGATCTGACTGCTCTATCAGTCAGTCCTGACTGTCTTGAATTCACGCAAGATGACGCGCAGGTAACGCTGCGACCAAATCCCTTTTCTCGCCCTAAAGTGCTGTCTACTGACCCTCGTTCGAGGGTCATTGAGCTCTCAGCCCTTCCTGAGACGGGAGGTTCTGTGCCCGTCACTCTGTGCCCGGTCAGAGCGCTTCATGCCTATTTGACGCGTATGCAGAGCATCAGGAAGACGAACCAGTTGTTCGTCTGCCATGGCGAGCGTGCCAAGGGTCAGGCCTTGTCTACCCAACGCATGTCGCATTGGCTTACTGAGGCCATACGTCTGGCATTTCTTGGGCCTTCTGGAAAGGCGTCCCTATGCAGGATATCTGTCTGAGCGCTTCGTGGGCCTCAGGCAACACCTTCGCGCGTTTTTACGCGTTGGACGTCACCAGGCCGGGGGTAGCAGAGAGTGTTCTCTCTGGGCCCGGCGGCGGTCCCATGGGTCTTCCCACCTCGGGCTCCTCGGTGTAGGGCTCTTGAGGCTTGGTTGTAGTGATCCATTCGTACGTTTCGGCTTCGAAACGAAAGAGAACGTTACGGATACTAACATATCCTCGGTTCTCTGAGTGAGAAGCCGAAACATACGCTTCGGGCCTTAAGTTGCCGACGCTGGCGAGTTTGGCAAAGAGGACCAGAAGCGTAAGCGCAGTCAATATATAGACTTTCTGACGTCACGCAGGGCTGTCTAAGTAGTTGCCTGCGCGCGTCAGAGCGCTTACTGCCCTTTTTTCAAAGGGTTGGTTAAAATTGACTTCAGAAAAAGTAGGAGATGATGGGCATCATCCACTCGTACGTTTCTGCTTCTCACTCAGAGAACCGATGATACGTTAGTATCCGTAACGATTCGTGACCAAATACGTTGCGTCCTGGCTGTTACATTTTTCTTAGTCACCTAATATACGGAGCAAAAGAAACTATCGAGTAGATATAGTGGTGGGGTGAATAGTTTTATATTTAGAGATGAATACTGAGAGACACTTTATTTCTCTAGAAGGAAATTAATAAAGGCAGTAGAAACAGACAGACAGTCAAATCACCAGTCGTGGTACAGTCTGCATGGCCGACTCATGCCCAGAAGTCTATGGCTGAATTGAATGACATGAGTCATTTGACATGAGTCAGCCAAACATGAAGTCCATTCATGCCAGCAAAGTGTTTGAGGGCTCAGGGCTTAGAGCTGCTCAGATGAGCGAGGCACATTAGGAATCAGACATTTTGGGTTGGAAACCACAGAGCAATGGCCTCATTCTGTCCGCCAATGAACTGGATGTGTGTTTGTTGTTTAAGCTTAAGTGCCTATGGTTCTCTTCACAATGCTGTCTCCTAATTTTGTGTTGTGTGTGTACTCTACTGTGCCATCTGTGCCTTGAGTGTGCTTCCACTGAAGAAAATAGTCAGTTACTATTGAAAGTCTTACTATTTTGGGGTCTGGGTTTCCCTGTGTTGTGTGGCTACCTGATCTGGCAATCAGTGTGTGGGCAGTATTAAGATAATGTAAGAAAACGTAGTTAAAGGTCACCTTCCAAAATAAACCGTAATGTAAAATTTTTTTACATTACCATAGGTCAGCCCAAGTTGCACTTGCATGTTCAACTTCAAAATGCTCTCCTACCCCTGTAGTCTGTATTCGCCTGTGACGAGCCTACGTCACAAATGCATTAGCTATGCATTTAGCCCGCCCTCAAGAAAACATTATTAGGCTGCCTGCAGACAGACCCATTAGAGGGAGCGTCACTGTGCTGTTAGCCAATCAGAGGCAATACATTTGCATATCATTACTATTCATAAGAATCCTCTCGCACTATCCCTGCACTCGTTTTCACCTAACTAAAATAGCTTGAAACAAGACAACCACAGCATATTTTTGTCGAAACCAACTCTCATGACATTATTTTAGACAAGAGACCACAACAAAATTAATGAAAATACAATGGAATGATACCTTTAACTAAGATGCCAGTTACTCCACATCAGATGAAGCTTCACTAAACTAAAGCTACCTGAAGACAAAATGTAGCAAGCTAAGTTACAAAAAATGGCAGAAGTGGTTTACTACACGTGAAGCTACTTTATACTTAACAAAAAAGGCAGATACATAAATGAAGTGATTCAAACTTCTGCTAAAGTCATGCTTTTGTAAAAGCTTCAGGCCCTGAAAAAAATGCCAGATTTCTTTATGGTTAACAGTATTTCATTTTGCATTTTGTTTTGTATATAATGCATTTTATTATTATTATACCATTTCAATTTATTACAATGTGCACACATATGTGACAGAAGACACTCACCTATTTTTTGCATACATTATGAACATTATGGACATTGTTGAAATGGCACCTCTCATGCAACAATTGCATTGCTATTTATACCTTAACACTCTACTGCAAAGAACCATGTGATCCAATCTCCATAAAGGACAAGGAAGTGATTACCTGATATTTTAAGATTGCTGTGGGGAGTATTGAACTCTTTTGCAAAGTAGGTCAGTATTGTCATTTGCTTGAATAGTGTTACGAGCAGGGTGGTAATGTTATTCTGGGCACTCAGTTGGCATCTGCATGCGAACAGTGTTCCATACAAACAAAAGTGCTATTCATAAAATTGACCTCTGCAAACCATGACTTCTTTTATGTCCTCTATGATATGAATTGCACAGCATCTTTTGCGCTGTGAGTTTTCAAGCTGCATTTGATGACAGCCAAGCATGCACCCTCAGGTGTTGAGGAGGACCCAATTAAAGGAGAGGAGCTGGTAAAATGAAATTGTGTTCATCGGCGTGCAGATGGCCCTTTACTTCAGGTGTGATTTCTTGACATTCTTGAAACTACCTTAATTGAACATCATGATAAAATCCAGCAGAGTTGTCATTTTCATTACACCACTCAAGCACATTACGTTTCTTGGACTGGGAACTGGAAACAGCCACTGTTTTAGTGTCATTTATTAGGCAGTCTGTAGGACTTTTATTTTATTTTGTGGGACCTTTATTTGTTTGTTTGCGTTGTTTACCTCTATTAACTACCACACGTCAGTCCCTGGGTTCTTCTGCCAGTGTTACCATTGCTTTGTAGCCCTACTCCTGTATTTCTCCTCTCTTTGTGCCTTTTATAGCTGCCTCTGGCGTAGATGCTTCTTCCTTGGTCCACACCTGGCTACTGTTCCCTTCAGCTGGGTGCTGTACTGAGGGGAACACTATCTTGGTGCATTGGTTACTCTTAGTGTGAAATTTTATAATGGTAGTTCCAGATCTTTTGTGTGCAGTGCTTGCTGTGTTGCATGTTGTTGTGGTGTTGGGTTTCAAGTCTCCTTCAATCTCTCTCATCAGGACCTCATGAGTTGGGAGAGGTGTGTGCCCACCTGACCTTATTATTCTAAAGATCTTCATCTAGTTACCCTTCAGCAGTCTTTCCTTATTTAACTTATATGCTTTTTCAGAACTCTTCCTTTGAGGGAATGTCTAGAATCAGCCACACTATATTGAGTTTAGTGGGCTGTCTGCTGTCTGTTTTAGAGGGTGGTGTAATCCAAGTAGGTCTTCTGCCTATCGAGTTGCACAACGTTACTGCACATCGGGTACCACACCATCTCTCATCCCTCATACCACAACTTGGTTTATCCTTCATGTCCATCCAGTCCCACATCCCTGGAGAAGAGGTTGCTGACAAACCTATAAAGTCCCTGATAGAAGTGGCCCTCCAGTCCAGCCAAAGGGGGTTTTGGGAGGGGGGGTGTTGGCTGTTCCGATTCTCATGCTCGGCTGACTCTATTTTGCCAGCTGCCAGTTGTGCTCAGACGATCCCACTGCATTGGGAGCCAGGGGGATGGGGTCATGGCACAGGGGAGTGAGTGAGTGGGGGTGGGGGGGCTTGTTTGGTTTGTCTCACAATGCCAAGGGGAATGAGTGTTTCCCCCACCCCCACAGAAGGTCTTGCCAGGGGCCACGGGCACGTTGTGAATGGGCTAACTGGCTGAATCATGCACACAGTGTTTGTATACACACAGCCTCCACACACAGTCATACATAAATCCATCTCTCACTTTCTCTCTCTCTCTCTCTCTCTCTCTCTCTCTCTCTCTCTCTCTCTCT
>JAGFZM010000003.1:2863192-2918252 GCA_017657215.1 Limnothrissa miodon | reverse complement strand
AGAGAGAGAGAGAGAGAGAGAGAGAGAGAGAGAGAGAGAGAGAGAGAGAGAGATATGACTATATGTACGTGAAATACAAGGAAAACTTATTCATAGTATTTCATTGTTCATCGAGTTTGTTCATAATTCATAGAAGCGCTGAGTCACTCGTCAAATTGCCATTATTTGCACTGCAGTCATTAGATGATAACACAAATGTGTGTGTGTGTGTGTGTGTGTGTGTGTGAGAGAGAGAGAGAGAGAGAGAGAGAGAGAGAGGGAGAGTGTGTATGTGTGTGTCTGTGAGCTATATAAGACAAGTAAACAGGAGCGCCTGTGACAGCGGAAGAAGGGAGCGGACTCGAGGCAGAGCCGAGAGGAGGAAGGTGCCCATATGGCTGTCTGTACACACACACACACACACACACACTTACTGACACATGAATAAACTCAGTTGGCACTCACTTCCTTCATCCCTCAGTCATTTGCTTCATGCTGCATGAAGACACACACACACACACACACACACACACACTCACACACACACACATATCTATAGATGCACAAACACATATAATTGTGTATGGACACAATGACATACATGGGCACACACACAGAGACAGACACACATATACGCACAGACGGGTTGAAACTAAAAAAAATGGCCAACTAAATGATCCGTGCCACGTTGCTAGGTAACACAGGGACTGGATGCTACAGATAAATGGAAAAACGCCTCTTGCCTGCCTTCAAGCAGAGAGAGAGAGAGAGAGAGAGAGAGAGAGAGGGATGGAGTAGAAAAGAGAGGGTTAGAGAGAGAGAGAGAGAGAGAGAGAGAGGGAGAGAACATTCTGATGATGGATGGACAGCCTCTGACATGCAGCACAGATGTGTTCAGGCAGCCCTCCAATGTCCTGTTTCACACCTTCCCCGGACTGTCCTCCTCCCGTCTCGTCCATCACACACACGTGATAACAGGTACACACACGTGTGCACGACAGCCTCTCGCCATCAGCCCCACAGCTGCCCAGCTCCTCCATTTTAGATCTCATCTCCTCGCCTTCCGTGTTGTCTTGCTCTCTCCCACTGTCGGACTTCTGCTGCTCCTACGGGCTGTGAATCGTGCAATTCTTTTTTTGTGTGTCAATTCTCTCGAAATATCTCACTTGGATTTCTTTTGTGTGTCTTTCTATATCAACCAGTTACACACACACATTTTGTTTTCCTTTCTTCATTATTTTATCCCCCCCCCCCCCCCCACTCCTACCCTCATCTTTCCTAGAAATATACAGCAGGCCCGTCCAACGTAAATTGGCCATCACACAGACACTACCCTTTGTCAGTTATAGAAAAAAAGCTTGGAGCCTTTTAATGGCAATTACAGCTACCCTGCTGAAATGCTGCAATCTCACTGGCCGAGAGCCAGCCAACTCCTTCAGTCTCGTCGCTACAAAGCCACTGATTGCCAATCATCAGCCAACTGCCATTATGCAGGGGGGGGGGGAAAGAGAGGAAGAGAGAGAGAGAGAGAGAGAGAGAGAGAGAGAAAGAGAGAGAGAGAGACAGTGTAGCCACTTGCTGCCCCTACACTTTCAACACCCCACTTTCAACTAATCTATCATCTATCCATCCTCGCACTCAACGCCCATCCCCCCCCCCCTGAATCTTTTTCTTTATTTTTATTTTTTCTTCTCTCTTTTTGGATGTTTCAGAAAGCTTCTGGCGCTTGTCGCCTGCACCGGGGTTTTCTATACCTCATTAAACCCTCATCAGGATGCTGGGGAGGAAGCAGCAGCAGCCTGCATTAAAAAAATGCAAGGAAATGACTGCAGCCTTTTCAGTCATTTTGCACAGAAGCTTCTAGAAGGCAGATGTAGTCTCTTGTCGGCGCAGCGGGCGTAATGGCTGATGGGCGAGCGGGGGAGCGTGGGCGGGCTGGCAACACCAGGAGCTTCCAGCAGGGCAAAAGTACCCAGCTGAAATGGTGTGGAAATAATGCGTCTTCATTGTCTCCTGCATTTCATAACACGCACCCTGTCTATGATAATGGAAAGTCATTTAGTGGATTTAGTGTGTGTGTGGAGTGTATTTGTGAGGAAAGACAAAATAAATGAACTACATGTAACATTGTGTGCCACATTATGGAAAAGAAGAAAGAGGTAGAAAAGGAAAAAAATAAATTTTGGTTACATTTCTGGAGTGGTATGTGTGTGTGTTGGCGTGTGTGTGTGTGTGTGTGTGGTGTGCCATGGCAAACCTTTCCTGATTAAGTAGTTCCCTGTTTTGTAAACACTGGATCGGCCATCAATTAATCAGGGCTCGAGAAAGAAAAAAAGTCCTTTCCCACCTTCTCACACAGCAAGGTTAATCAATCAATTGATTAAGAGGCTGGAGATTAGGGATCATCTGGGACTGCTGGCCTTTGTCTGTTCCCCAGAGCACAGCAGAGGTGGCTTTTGTCTGGGCACACATGCAATTTTCCTCCTTCCTAGGTGAACAAAATAAATGTCCAGACAGGTGAAGGTCAGTTTGGCCTCTGCATTCCATTTGTCGCAGAAAACTCTTGTAATATAAGCAATCGCTCTATTTCAAATTCAATTTCTTTTCTTAAATGTAGTGTTTATGTATACATACTTGTACCACATACACTCTGAAGCATATAGTATTTTAAAAACATTTATTACACAATGAATACAAACTTTTTACAAAGGAGTTTTTTTTACAGATCTCCCTTTTCCAAGAAAACCCTGTAAACAGCAGAAATATTAAATCTATAGATGTTTTTCTATAGACGATTGAGCTTATAGGAAACACTAAGATCATAGTACTGATGAAACTGATGAAAAGTCACTGAAAATAAGAGACAATATGAAAATGAGAGGAGTGACAAAATTACGCAGATTTGTACAATAATACTTTGTGGTGTTCTCATTTTTGTAAAAGATGGTATGCTTGTTCACGTTTTCCACATGGCATGAAGTCTTTTGTTTCTCCTTGTGTACTGAGTATGTACAGAAATAAAAATAGGAGAAAAGGGTGTCTGCTTTTTCTTACAAAATGACAACAACCAGATAGAATACTGAATGACTGAGAACCCATTCATAACCATTTCAGAGGACCCATAGTTGGCTTATGCAAAGAGCATTGTTATTTCACATTTAATTTGTGCATGTGGATAAGAGAGAAAATGTGTGTGTGTGTGTGTGTGGGCATCCATGTGCTGTAGACAACAGTCCAGTGTTTTATGCCTTCAGGGCAGAAGGCAGCTTTAGAGGTGACCCAGTTTGAGTGATTAGCGTGGGCAGAAGGTTACGTCCCTGTACTGCTTTTTGCTTGAGCACTTAACTCTGACACATACACACTACAGAATGACACAGGAAAATAGTGTGTGTGTGTACGTCTCTTGCATGAGCATCCAGACTCCCCAACACCACACTTATATCTTATCCTCCCTCTCACACCCATAGCACACACTGTTCCACTCTCTCATTCCAACCTCATACACTCATCACACACACTATTCCTCTCTCATTCTAAACCTTACAAACCCACAACACACACTCTTCTCCTCTTTCATTCCAAACCTCACCCTTTCTCTCTCTCATTCTTCATCTCACACAGTCATAACATACACTCTTCCCTTCTTTCATTCCAAACCTCACACACTCCCCCCCTTATTTCTTCATCATCTAGTGCGGGTGAGAATAATAAAAGGCCTATGGGATGGGGCATTATTAAGAGTGACAGGGAGAATTGCTGGAGAACTGATGGATGCCGAGTGTCATTACCAGAGATGCACACGTGGCCAGTGTGTCCCTTATCCTGACTGTCAGGGTGATATGAGAAGGGCTAATGACCAGTGACAGTCCGGGCCCCTTTGTTCACAGTCTGGCATAGAGCAAACACACACACACACGCAACAAACACACACAAACACATACACACAAACACATGCACACAACACTGTCTGAAGTTGTGAATGAGCTATTGAGGAGAATTGACATTTACACACTGTGTATGGTGTGTACTCAAGAATACCCATAGGTAATGTGTGTGTGTGTGTGTGTGTGTGTGTGTGTGTACCTACTTAGTGTTTGTGATAAAGAGGAAAAGAAAGTCAGAGAGTAAGTTGTAATCTTACACAGCAAAGAAGAAAACAAATGTAGAAAAAACATGAAAGATTTCTTCCACATGAGTACTGTTCAAATACACTTGATAAATATTTCATGAACCAAATGATGTCACTCACTCACCCTTCATGACAAACTGAGCATCAGAATGATGATATATAGGTAAAGATAGGAAGACAATACTGCAGAGATTTGATCGTTCAGGCATGAGGAAAAATATTAAAAACAATATTAAGAACAATACTATTGAGAGTGCGAGCAAACAGAAGTCCAGCTTCACAAAACTTGTCGGACGTCTTACTTCAGAGATTCAGTCTCTTTCTGGGGGTTCTTTGTCCGTAAGAAGGCTCAGGATGAAGAACCGATTCACAAAATAAAAATTCATCCAAGTCCTCACACTGTGGTTGGCAGAACACGCACAGCACGACAACACTCGCACAAGCACAAAAATCATCACACCGAAGAAATACGGATGCCGCCAAAATGTCCTCTCATCATCTACCACTGATAAACAAATACTTACATACAGTCACACACACGACTAATATACAAAACTAATATACTTGCACACACACACACACACACACACACTTCATTTTAAGATGTCTGTGAGTGTTGCCTCGGGACGAGAAGTGGAAACAGAGTACTGTACAGCAGGCTGGAGTTACCATGGAAACATGGCAGCAGGCACGTACACCGATGTCCCCCCCTAAAAAAAGGAGGGTTCGGGGGGGGGGGGGCTGGCTGTCTCTGTGGCAGCACTGAGGTCCATGTCACATACACACACACACACACACACACACACACACACACAGAGGGAGCTGATGTGCCTGTAGCGAACAGTCTGAGCTGAAACAGCACCGCCAGGTCCCTCAGTCAGGGGAGGCGGGGCCAGACAGATCCAGCCAAACAGGAAGGAGTGAAACAGAGACAAACGAATGAAAGCAACATGGAGCTCTTATTCTCTTCTCTCTAGCTCAATCCTTCCAGACAAAATCACAATCGGCCCGTGCGTCTCTGTGGCAGCCCTGCTGTGGCTGCTCCACTCCTCCTCCTCCTCCCGCTCCTGCTCCTGGAGAAACACGGCGCTCAGAGCCCCCTGCTGGTAGGCTGCCTGAGCCGGATCACCCACTCCCCGCTGGGGTTGCTGTTATACAGATCCAGCAGGTGAGTCTCAGGGTCCAGACAGTGCTCCCCTGCAACAGCAGAGACAGGGAGAGAGAGACAGAGAGAGGGGGAGAGAGAGAGGAAGAGGGAGAGAGAGAAGGAGAGAGAGAGAGGATTACAACTATGCACTGGGCAATTACAAGCCATTATACATGCAGCGATCTGTTCCACCATAACACGAGGATTAGCAACAAACAGACCAGTGCACTAGAGACAAGCACAGTCTACATTCTGGTTCCACTGAGTGCATCAGCACAATTCCAACTGTCAAGTCACATGTCAAAATCCCTCCGACTTCCACTGGCCAATGTCCAACTCAATGTCCATGACCTGTGATCGATGGAACCAACTACTGCCAGCAAATGGCAAGGTCTTCTTAGAATCATATTTTTAGTCATTAACCGGATTACCTCTAGGCTTAAAACCTATACAGTAAATAAAATGTCTTGCCTAAGTGTGTCGCAGGTTCTTAATGAGGTGGAGAGAGATGAACAGGTACAATAATACAGAAACACAATATATGAAATGCATCAAAAATTATGAAATTAAGATGAATACTGAATAAATAAGGTTTAATGTATGTCTCGTGAATCTGGAAGAGAAATCATGCTTATCATCATTAATCAATTCATAAATGTTGTTAGTAAAATCTTATCAGTTGTCTGAGATGTTTGCTTCTGGAAAACCCATCTAATCAACAACAGGTGCTGACTCATGTGCTGTGTTTGAGTGTGTGTGTGTGTGTGTGTGTGTGTCTGTGTTTGTGTATGTTTGGGTGTACGTGAGTGTTTTCATGATCAGCTCAAATGTGGGAGACTGTGTCAAGCTTGAATATAGTTACGGGCAGAGCACTTGTCAGTTTTGATAAGCACAAAGATACCAGACCCACGCCTCGAGTTCTCCCTCTCTCTCTCTCTCTCTCTCTTTCTCCCACAGTCTCCCTCTCTCACTCTGTCTCTCAATACAGTGCATTACATAAGTGGGTTAACCTCATTAGCTGCTTCACTATGTAATGGAAAACACCAGTGACACACATCCCTCGTCAGACCCCTCAGAATAAGGTGTCGCTCTACTCACCGATGTTCCCCCCCACCTCGTAGATGGCGTAGTCACGGCAGTGGACTGATCCGTTCCTGTGGTCACAAAATAGATATCCTGTCAGCACATGGCATATATCATACATGTCAAATGGGACGGATATTGGATGGTATTGGATGTGGTATTGGATGATGGGACATATGGAATGTCTCTACCTCCTATAAAAGTTGTCTGATTGACAATTCAAAGATACGCCCCTTGCAATAAGGCTGGTCCATCATTCATAGCAAGACTGTATTTTTTCTTGCAAGACTGGCTTGTCGCACTAATAATTTGACACAAGTTGTTCATTATGGTAAATACTAACCGCAGACTTGATCACACCAAACTTATGTCTTTGTGTGGTCTGCATTACACTCAGTGTCCTGTAGAGGTCCTACCTCATCTAGTATTTGTGTTGTGTAGTGTGTGTTCACAGCGTGTGTATTCTGTGTGCGTGCGTAGCTGTGTTGCACAAGCATTGCAGCGTGCGTGAGTGGTCCCTCCGTACCTGCGGAGCGGGCCCTTGCCGTTGTCGGTGGAGGTGTGCGTCTCGCGGCGGAACTGGCCCAGCAGGTCGGCGGCGCGCGAGTTGATGTTGAGCCGCACCTCCATGGTCCCGCTCAGGGCCTCGGCCACCTCAATCTTCACCATGCGGCAGGGCTACAGCGGGGGAAGGGCAGAGGAGGACGACAAACAGGTGGAAGAGAAGAGGAGAGAATCATTATTTTCACACAGAAACTTGGCCTTGGATTGCATACGCATTCAGGAGCTGGAGAGGGACGAATAGAGGCATTAAACAGTAACTTTTATCCTCAGTAAATACAGACAGATAAGACTTCATGGACATGGACCCAGGAGCTAGAGAAAGACAGACGGAGGCATTAAACAGTAACCCCAAACAAACGCACGAGCTAGTAGCAGGTAAATATGTACGTTGGAAATACATTAACGCCAATAAATACCTGATTGGGCAGTAATTGTGCCATTGCATACATTAAGGTGGATAGAGGTCAGATGGGGGGCAGGGTGGGAGTTAGCGGGGGGGGGGGGGGGGGGGGGGGGGGGGGTCATGGCGCGTAGCTGTGGGATTAGCAGGCCTGCTCTGACCAGGGATAAGCAAGGGCTATCTCATTAGGACGCCTCTCATCGCCCTGGCGTCCAAGCTGACAGAGAGCCGAGGGGCTCCCTGGCTAATGCGCAGTGCTAATCCCAAGCTCGCCTGCCACCGCTGCCAGAGAAAGTTGAAGGGTTTACCAGGATGGACAGGGACATGGCCCCTCCTCATGAGGAACCTCAAGAGGGCACGCTTAGTATTTTTCCCTCAGAAAGCCCATTTGCGGTTTCATGTTAAACATCTGGAACATTGCTTTTCTACCCAGGGGGGCTTCTAGAAGAAGAAGCTTCTTCATTTGCTTGAAGACTCAACTTGTGACTCAAGTTTGTTCTGACTGCCCCATTCTGTTGTACCTCGGTGGAGTTCTTGTCTGGTTTGTCCCTGCTGTCTGTGTGGATCTTCCTCAGCAGGTTCTTGATGCGCTTGTCATAGAACTGGTACCGGCGGTTGCTGTTCTCATTGAGCTTCCGCACCTGGGTCATCAGGAAATTAGGAATCTAGCAAAGGAGAGAGAGAGGCATTTCCAGTCACTGGGGGAAAATATTAACAAGCGAAAATAATTTTCTCAATGAAATAAACGTTACAAAGTCAGAATTTTAAGATTAGTAGCTAATATGCTTAGTAATGAAGTTAATTAGTTATATCTATCAGCGAACAGGGGAGGTAGGTTCTGTGTATATTCTTATATCATAATCCTACTGAGTACTACATTTAACATTTTAGCTGAGTACTTCTTTGCTTTAAATGAACAGAGTTTACTCTAATTCACAGATTCAAAAGGCTATGAATACTTCTGCCTATACTTGAGTGTGAAAGAGTGATTGTGCGCTCACAGTCCACAGCAGGTCCTGGTAGCGTATGAGGAGTCTCATGATGTCTGCGGCGCGTTCGGCCTGGCCCTTCTCGGCCCCGTCCAGACGGCTGGGCACGGACTTGTGCAGGAAGAGGTTGGGCGCCATGATGGTGGAGACGGCCCACAGGTTCATGCGGTTCCTCCGCTCACGCGACACCACCTTGCTGAGGAACTCCAGCAGTGCCTGGGAACAGACCACACGCCAGCGCTGTTAGAACCCCTCGTATGAACATATGCTGGAATGATTAGTGCTGCTGGTTTGCCTGAGTGACAACACTTAGAAACAACAATGCTATGGGTTTTACTCAGATAACCTTTTATGAAACATAGCCATTTTACTGTGCAGTCATAGGATGACGTACATTTTTTCTGTAGCAGAATATTTTAGCAGTCGAATGGTTCTGAATTGGCCACAAAGAGGTTTAAACAGCAGATTGCATGAAATCCAAGCCCTGGTTATGCCACTGAGTGGGAAAGGCATCAGATTGTGCGACACAACCCTGCCAAAGTGGCCGGTTTGTTGAATCGTGACAAAGGCACAGCGTTCTCTGCCCAAATGTTGAGCGATACCTGCTGGTTTTGCAGGCAGCTTGCATAAGCCCGCAGAAGCGTTACATCACACTTAGTTGCCGTGCCACTAGGGCAGGTATTAGCCGCGGCACCATTACAAGGAAAGCTATCAGAAACACTGATTAGCACAACCACAGCCAAAGGCACCAACCACAGGATCTGTTATGCTCTTAACATACTGTACTGCGGTGGTGTGGCTGACCCTGGGCTCAGAGTGCATGGGTGAAAAACAACAAATCTTGATTTGAAACAGTTTTGCGGAGGGCTGACATTCCACCGCCGAGCCCACACAACTGTGAAACAAAGCAGCTGGGATGCTCGGGGGCAGGTTACGTAAAGCGTTGTGCGTTGTTTCGCTGCAATTCGCCACATTAAAAAAAAATGCTGACCAACAGGCCCTCTGTGGAAAGATGGGCCCACACCTACGTGGCTACGTGCTAAAAAAGCGTGAGTCATCTTCGGGTGCATTAGCTCCATTATGTAAGCTCCAGGAATGATTGGCGCAACTCGCTTAAACATGAAGGCTCTCACAGTAGCACCGGCCCTAAGGGCTTCTGAATGACACTGCAGTGCAGATGCAGTATGTGTGTCTGTGTGTGTGCACGAGTGAGACAGAAAGTGTGTGTAGAGCGTGTAAAGTTGTGCGTGATACCTTAAGCGTGTTCCTGTTGGGTTCGGGCAGAAGAAGAATGAGCAGGTTGAGCATGTGAAGCCTCTGCTTCAGGTCAGGGATGTCTAGATGGAGGGTACAGGACACACACACAGACACAAGTTCATTCACCCAGTTCCTTCTCCACTTGTTCCAGCTGTTCGCAACTCAGAGCCACATTTGCGCTTCGCCAGGCAGCCCCCCCCCTGGGAACACGGTGCGGCAGGATTACATAAACCGCAACCTGGTCCCAGCCACGCGTACGTGTTTGTTGTCATGCGACATGCTGTGTGTTCATACACTGTCAGATTTGGGTTGATCCAAGAATAAGGATGTGCTGCTGACATGTCCACTGTAACGGCATGGGGTCCATTTGTGCTTACTATGAACTGAGGACTGCTTGTAATCACTTAAGAGGTGAGTGTTGTGTTCTCTCAGCGGTAGGCATGGAATTAAAATAAGCTTACATAACGTGCTCGGTGATGACGCGCGTACAGTATGTAAAATTATGTATCATAATGTAAACAGTGTCGTTTCTCTGTCAGCAGATTCGAAGTACAATCACAGCACGCCACAGGGGGTAAAAAAACTATGCCATAGAGGTTACCTACTAAATATCACGCTGGATTTAGTGAGACCATTAGAGACATAGCAGATTAGATGCTTATCTTAAATAACTGAGATAACAGAGAAAGCACCTTAAATAAATAACTGTCCTTCACCTTACAGCCTTTAGAGGGAGCTTTCCTCTAGATTCTTATAGTTTTCTGTATATTCTCTTTAATATTTAAATCATTCATTTCTCGTAGACCTGATAGCAATCATGTAACGAGCATTGACAATATAAGGCAGTTGCAGATGGTCTTTCTGCAGTAGTTTTAAACTGCTCACCCCTGACGGCGTTGAAGGTGGTGAGGTGCTCGGCGGTCAGCAGCGGAGAGGGCAGCTCACGGATGAACTTCTTGAGGAGCGCCGCCGCGTCGTTGGGGCTCACCTCCTCCCAGCTGAAGCTGTCGGAGTAGAAGGTGCTCTCCAACTTCTGCTGCAGGAGCTACAGCAACACAAGTGGGCATAAAATTGGTTTACAAAAAAATTATACACTGTGCATCTTATAGGTGGTCACCAGACTCTACCTTAGTATTACAAAAAACCCCACATATAATCACCATTTTATTTTAAATCACTTTGTTGTCTTGAACTTCTGAATGAAATCTTTTAAACTAATTTTGGTTTATTTATGAGGCAAAATATAGTGATTCTTTCTACAATGAATCAATGAGGAGCCCATTGATCATAGCAATAGAAGTACTAGTCTGTCCCCATCCAAAGCTACTGACTACTCTACTGTCCTTAAAGCACCTGGAAGCTACAGTATGTAATGCCTTTTTTGAGTGTTCATCCTTTTTCAAATTTAACAGGCGTTTCAATGTTTTTCCTGTCAGTCAGTGTCTGAGAGGAACCTAAATCTCAGGTGGTGGAGTGTTGGCACCTGAGGCTAAAAGGTTCAGTGCAACGTCATGCTTAATTCTTCTTGTAAATCTCTTGCACTTAATTTGTGGACTGTCTTTTATGTGACCCCGTTGATCTCCCATTCGCATATGTGCTGAAAGCTGTTTTTACTAGGTCATGTACAATAGTCATTTACCATTGCAGTATTCTGAAAAATAATTACTAACCTTTTTGATATCATGTACATGCCTTTTCTACTAATTTAGCCCAAAGTACATGCCTTCTGATAACACACAATCAAACTATGTGAAGATTGAGCCCAGTATGATTTGAAGTTGTTATACTTGCTTGTCTGATTAGAATTCAAACACAGGCTACAGTATATGGTCTACACTCATTATTTACTGCCATTCTTGATTCTTCACCTTGATTCTGGCTTGAGATCCTGAGACCCGCAAGATCCCTTCAGAATCGATGCCCTTTTTCTCCAAGAAGGACAGCAGCTGGGGGGGCACACAAACATACTTGGTGAGAATGCACAAAAGACATGTCTATGTAGGCTTTATCAGGCAAACATGGTGACTGTGACTGGGTCCTCACCGACTGCAGGATGAGGGGGATAATGGTGTTGGCCTTGATTTTCTGATCATTCTCCACCAGGGTTGCCAGAGGGACGCCAAAAAGCGAGCTCTCTGTGAGAGGAAGGAGAGTGGAAAAGAGGGAAAGAGAGAGAGTGAGAGGGAGGGAGAGTGAGGAAGCAGAAGGGATTAGCACAGAGATTTCCACTATATAAACACATCAGTGTGTGTAAACAATCTGAAACTGGCTTCTTGACAAAGCCATTCATAACATCAAATGAAACAAATCTGTGTAGAGATACGTAATCCTCATGGTTCTTTTAGAAATGTAACATAGGACACAAACATTCCTAGATTAAAGCGTCAAAAACAGCTGAGGCTCATGCCACCCTTGGTTTGTATACAGTAAGACATGGAGTCTATGTAAAACTGCCTGTTGCCTTTGTTCGGCATGGACCTGAGCATTGTGGGTAATGTAGGCTTTAAAGTAGCCGATAGCTGCTGCCACTGAGGGGGGTGAGGCGAGGCAGGGGTGTGGACAAACCTGGGATCTTCCTTTTGCAGGTTTTGTGGCGCTTGACGTCCAGCTCCAGGAGGTCGCATAGGGCCGTCATGTCGATGAGGGCGAGCTGGCGCACTTTCTTCATGTCCTGCTGAGACAGGTCATGGATTCGGGTCACACCCAGCCTGCACTGGGGGCACACCACCCTCTGAAAAAAGGAGAGAGGCAGAGAGAGGGAAGGGGAGAGAGAGAGAGAGAGAGAGAGAGAGGAGAGGAAGGAGGAGGAAAAAAAGAATGAACAGGAAAAAGGTAGGACAAAAAAAGAGTAGAAAGAGAAAGTAAAAGCAAATTGGGAATGAAGGTAATAATGAAAAAGAAAGAAAAGGAGAGGAGAACAGAAACAGAAAGGTTACATTGAGAGCCTCTCACATCATTGCTTATGTTTCTTCTGGCGCAAACGAATGAGCAACAGGCTGAAACATCTCCCTGTCTAGCCAACAGAACCCCTGGGGTGAGCGCTGCGATTGTGAGCACTCACATTCATTTCCTTTCCTGACTGACACAATTCTCCCCCCGCGCTAAAGGCTTACTGGGGAGCGGCGTGCTTTGGCAGTTGAGGTAATTCCCTCATTTGCATCTCTCCGAGGTCCCTTTATCTGAGCACAATAGGCTTAATCAAAGACTGAATCATTTCATACGGGCTTCACTGCAGGCCTTGATTACAGACATTGTCACATGAGTGTCTCTGTGTGTGTGTGTGTGTGTGTGTGTGTGTGTGTGTGTGTGTCTGTGAGTGTATGTGTGTGTGTGGGGGGGAGCAACAGAGCAGGAAAGATAGAAGGAGAGAATGAGAGAACAAAAGATAGCCAATAAGAGGGAGAAGAAGAAAGAGAGAGAGATAAAGAGTGAGAGAAAGACAAAGAAAGAGAGAGATGAGGAAAATGAAAAAGAGGTCATAATGTAGAGGTATGGAAATTAGGGCAAGATAGGCGATGCTGGAGATACTAGCACCAAGGTGCATGTGTGTGTGTGTGTGTGTGTGTGTGTGTGTGTGTGTGTGTGTGCCACCAAGACAGTGGGAATACTCACAGGAAGAGTGCCATCATCTTTCCGGCGTTGGCTGCTGGTCTGTGACAGCTTGGCCTGCTTGAGCAGAATGGCGGCTTGTTCGCAGTACGCCACGTCTGTGATAAAGATCTCCTCCTTGGGAAGGCTGCACTGGGAGTCCACACTCACCGACCTCTCTGAAAGAGTCCAGGGAAACGCACACCCGATTACAAAATATTTAGCACCAAAAATGAGGAATCTGTGCTAAAAACAATGGACAGGTACTCTACATCACTACATCTAGTTCTAACTAATACAGCAAAATACATTATGATATTTGTCTGTGATATCACAAACATGTTGTGATGTAGAGTACCTTGATTTTAAGGTTGAGATCCCCTAATCTAAACTCAGCAGATAAATAAATTAAAATATACATGAAACGCGATAATTACGTACGTCTTTATCGACTAAGTGTAATCCACATGAAGCAGGAGTGGACGCGGGCGAATGCTAGCTCCGTCCCAGTGCAAACACGTACCCGCACTGGGAGGGTGAATGCTAATTTCAGACCCTAAAGCACCCACGCACGTTTTCCACGACCAGTTAAAACGCCGGCCTGGGTGGCAGAGCGGTGGAGGCTGGGCTCTGGTCATGTGGAGTCCTGGGATGACGCCTGTGCCCAGTCACTCTTCTCACACACACAAACACACACACACACACACATAGGCGCGCGCACACATGCACACATGGCCCCAATGGCTCGATGAGAGGTAGCGGCTCTGGATTAATCTGAGTCAATTAGACTCAGGGACTCTGATGTGTCCAGATTGGGGAACGCGGAGGCCAAACTGAGCTTGTCCAATCCCACCACCTGACTCTCGCTGCTGCTGCTACTGCTGCAGAGAAGGAGCAGCCCTCGCCCTGATCACCAGGGGCGCACATGCCAGGGGAAAACACAGAGGGACGGACGGTTGAGACAAAACGCTCTCACATGCCACCCATCCAATAGAGATAACATATGTTATGTTGATAGCCAAAATATGATTAGACTCATTATCCAAGCCTCGTCATCCATTTATTAAAAAATAAAGCAGTGAATAACCAGAACTAGGATTGTTTTGAGCGCAAAGATGGCACCTTGATTGATGTAAAACGACTAAACGACAAAACAACTAAATGACTCCCTGGCCGTCGAGCAATACTGTACATAGTAGCACAATTTTGATATAAGATACACACTGAACAAAGGTAGAAGCAGAGCAAGCGTTACCTGAGAGAGGGGTTTTAGTGATGGTGGTCTCCATGCTTCTAGGCTCCTGTTCAGAGTCCTGACGTTCTGTGAGTAGGCTCTGCGAAAAGAGCCAGTAAGAAAATGAAAAAAAAAATATAACACAAAACCCAAGAATCACCGTTGGGTCTACAAGACAAGCGTCCATTCCCTGAAGTGGGACAGTCTGCTTTTCACTGCATCCTGATAAGGTCAACTGCGGGCTGTGCTGGTTGATACAACCACGATAATGCCAACAGAGGAACCACTGTCCCCCTTGTGCTGTGTGGATGAGCGGAACAAAAGGCTGCCCTTTTTGAGGACGATGCGTCTTTTTGTGGCAATAGGTCAGCGGCCATTGTTCAGGGTACAGCCTCAGGGACCAGGGCAGAGCTATGGCTTTTATGCGGAAGGGCTGGGGCCTTTTAGGACCGTCTGTCAGCCATCATGTTGTAGGAAATACGTCGAAGGAGAAAAACGCAGTAAGTTCCATCTGAAGTAAATCTTCATACATTTTTACAGGCAGTTAGGGCAGTTGCAGTTATCAGATTTTTTGTTATCTGATCGTTCTTCAATTAAGGCACACCCGCCCATATATAGGACGCCCCCCCCCCCCCTCGCTTTTTTGTTTTTTTGATGGTTATGCTTGTGTCATTCAATGCCAGAAGGAGTAACTTCAAATCAAGCAAACTGACATGAAAGCCCAGGGTCTTGGCTTTCGTTTGAAACCAATTTTATGTTTCTAGGCAAAGGGGTTTTCAAGTTATAAACTTTTGAATGACAGTAGGCCCTCTTGTTTACAAAAAGTCTCTATGGGAATTTATACAGGGGTCCCAATCAAAACGCATAAACATGTTTTTCAAAAATGTATATTCAAAAATCATATTTTTGGTCTTTTTACTTCAAATTTTTTGTGTAACAGGTTGAGAGATGGAGTTAGGACTTATATTTTTTTATTTGGGGGTATCATATGAATGGTACCTTCATATCTTAGTTAGTTCATAGACATTTGAAATGAGCGGAAAAAAAACTTAGTTCCAACCTCTATAACTCTGTGTCCATATGTCACAGAAACATACATATTCCTCTAGAAAAAACTTGAGGGTGTCACCTTTCCAATGGTATGAGGCACATCCCTGAGTCTAAAACTATGTAGGAACTGTCAAGCTTTCAATTTGGGTATGCCGTTGTTTTGAAAAAAAGGAAAAATAGGGGTGTGCCTTAAGAGGTTAACATCATTTACTAAGGCTTTCTTATATAAGAAATCCTATTCATTATTCATCTCTTCCTTTATTAATTTAATTTAGGACTTCATGTCCTGCCATATTTAAACATTCAAAATGTCAATACTATATTTGGTATTAGTTTCAAGTGAAAAAGGGGAGGGTAATTGATTACAGCTAACTTCTGCACATAAACAGGTCACTTCGTCTACACATATTCAATGTGTAGTTGGCGTTCTCTATCCATGTGGCACTTGCAGTTTTATATATATAAAAAAAATATTAGCGCTGCATACTGTACCTGCATATCTTTTTCCACATTCAATGTCGAAAATCACGTTGCAGTAGATATACACAAGTATCACAACCTTAAGTCATGCATTAGATTAGAGTATAAGGCCACACCAATAAATTAGTTGGTTCTCGGATTTTTTCAGGAAAAATATGGAGCGAGCGAGCAAAATAAAAAGAAAAAGAAAAAGAAAAAAATATTCTGAAGGTAAATTAGCACATTCACAGTTATTGTTCATTAAAGACATTAACTCATGTGTTAAGGAAAAACTAAATGTGGCCTAATTTATAAACTTTACGAGAACCAACTAATTTTATTGGTGTGGCCTAACACATATTCCTGTATGCATCCTGCTGATGGAGGTCCTCACCTGTGAGAGAGGGGGGTTGAATATCTCCCGGACGTCTCGCGGGGGCGGCTTGTTCTTCTTGCGCAGCGAGCAGGTGTAGGAGTCCAGGCGGCGCTGGACGGCGGCCGCCTGCGTGCGGGTCAGGGTGGACAGCAGCACCACCTTGTCCACGTCCTCGCTGTCCTCCTGGATCAGGGGAGACAGGCCTGCATCCTGTAGCCACTGCTCCTCCTGCTCACCCTCTGAGAGACACGCACACGTGGGGACATGAACAAACAGGCAAATAAGGCAGAAGAAAACAAAAAGACAAAAAACTGGAAGGAATCCGTCTAATGCCCAAAAATCCATGAGCATTGGTGTACACAACCGTTTTGTTTTTTAACCATTTGTTTCACAAACGAGTTGTTTAATCAGACCGGTCAATCAAATGACTCTCCTAGGTTCTGTTCGAGCTTGAAAGGGTTTCAGTGATTTAAACTGAGATTGTGGGCTTGATCCGAGCCACCATCACAATGCCCCAGTTACAAATCCTCAGGCCAGAGTCCCTGTTAGCTCAGGCTAATGCCTAGAGGACCTTAAGGAGCAATCTTAATAAGCAAAGTGTGTGTGTGTGAGTGTGGGATTAGAGGTGCGCACTGCAAGCTTTCACTCTCTTTCTTCCTGCTCTCGGTCCCGCGCTCGGCTTGTTCTCTCTCTCTTACCTTCGGACTGTCTGGAATCTCGTCGGTCGGGGTTGGGTTCGCTGAAGCTGCTACTGCTGCTGCGAATGGTCTCCACCTCGCTCCAGAAGGAGTCGAGGCAGAGCTTGTCGAGCTCCTGTGGCTGCGGGGGACACTGATCCGAGGTGGCCTGCTCCTGAGTGTTCGCCCAGGGCTCCACGCTCATCTCGGTGGGGCTGGGGTCCCTGCCACACAACAACAACAACAACAAATTAATACAAACAACAAACAGTCGTGAGAGAAGTTGTGGAGAGAGAGAAAGGGCTTTCATACACAAAGTACGGAGAGTAAAACATGGAGCGCCAGGGCTGAAGAACAGAAAGAGGGGGAGCAAGAGACCAGCAATGAGGAGAGGAGAGAGGGCGTTAAGTGAGAGGCAGCCAGACATGAAAAAATCAATAGAGGCATAAGCACGATGCATCTTCTGGGAACATCAGTCTAACTGTCATAGGTGCAACACTGGTCATTAGAAAATAGCTCTGTGATGAATAATGGTTGAAAAAGGAGCAAAATTGTTCTATAAATAAAAGCCTTGTTCTGTTGGTACCTGGTGGACAAACAAAAAGAGAGTGGAAGATGGGTAAAAAACAAAAAAAGGAGGAAGCCAAGCGTAACCAGAGGAGTTCACATAGACGCATAGGCTAATCAATATAGAGGGGCAGAACCAGCCGAGGGTGAAGAGGAAATAGGACTCCTCTATTGATCCTTAAGAAATATCATATTAGCCTGTCAGTTCCCACTTACAGCCAGTAGGTGTCTCTGTTGCCTGCGTGCGCTAGTGGCAAAAGTACACTGCAAGTCTAATAAATGACAAACAGTTGACCATTGTGCATGTTTAAAGCTGCTTTTTGTGCAAGGCAACTTGTAGCAGTGTAGTAGGAGGTTTAGGGGGGATTTCTATTTCCATGAAAGCCTCCTGTTGTGGGGGCCAAAGGAATCTCTCACACATCTACAGTACACTCCCATGGGCTCCATTCAATGAATGTGTGTGTGTGTGTGTGTGTAAGGTAGCAATGTGTGTGTCTTTCCAGATTGAGCCCTGAAACGCTGGCCACCAGGGCATGCTGGTATACTGATCTGCAGACCTTGGTATGTGGCTTGGCCAAGATTAATTGCTGAGCTGTCATGTAAAAAAAAAAAAAAACAATCATCCTACGACAAATGTTTTGTGTGTCATATTCAAGAAGCATTTTCCAACATGAATTTGATATCCTTTGCCAATCAATAATTTCTTTGGTTAATTTTTAAGGACTGCAATGACTAAATGACTAAATTATTATCTCCAATACTTCAATTATTATTTGTTTAAATAGCAGCAAGTAACACCCAGCCTATACATTAACAAGACAGACACAGATGTACCGTATCCTCATCAAAGCAAGAGACAGCAGAGACTAAGCAAGGAGGCTAAAAACAACTAGCCTCTTCAACAATGAATATTTTGATTTGGTGTTGACAATGAAACAACTGTGGCTCAAAGTTCTATCTCCCCATCTCACATGAGACACAAGGAAGTCCATCAACAACACAGCCCCGTTTGCTTTGACATGCAAAACTAGTTTCAGGGTCACCGTAGGAAGGGGGGGAGGGGGGCAGGATAGGCCAGTTTCTACAGGAACTCAGAAGGAAGCAACGTGACCTACAATCTCCCCCCCCCCCCACACACACACACACACACACACACACAAACACTGCTCTCCCTCCAAATCTCTGTCCAATGGCAAATGTAATACAACACACATTACATTATAATATCACACATTACATTATTATATCTATTACAGGAAAGCTAGCACAACATTCAACTTCTATTCAACCTCTATCACAACTCTAACTATCAAACTGTCTTCCCCTCCATGCATGAGTTAGGCTCGAATGCTCAGCCATGTTCTCTCTGTCCTGAGCCTTGCAGTACTCGGAGGCTGGCTCCCAGAGGTAACATCTGCCTGCGCTGACGCTCCACTGCTCTCTCCCTCTCCATCCAGTCAGCTGGGGATAAAAGCAGGCCAACCTTACCTTCCCTCGCTAGGTATGAAGGTCAACAAACAACGCCGCAGCTCTTGCGCGCTCCTCGAAGGGGCCGATACGTGACATACGTGAGCGTGTGTGCACGCAGAGCCGCTCCGAGCAACCACAGACCTTGGTAAAGAAATACAAGTTTGCCTGCGTAGAGTGAAGCAGCAGTGTGTAGGCTGCTCTCCCTCCCTCTCTCTCTCTCTGGTACCTGATCTGCGGGTGGGAGGCTGCTGGTCTCTGGTGCTGGCTGGGCCGTGGGCTGTTGCTGGGCCTTACTCGGCCCCGGTTGCCCTTCCCGCAAACATTCTGCCTGGAGGGAGCCTGCCGCTGCGCAATCTCCTGCCTGCCTCTCATGCTCCGCTGCATCAACGACTAGGCCTGAACCGAGCGCACTGTCAGAGAGAATTATTTGTTTTATCCCTCAACGTTGTCTGGATGTTGCAGAAACCAACCAAATCAAACTACGCCATCTGGGAGCAGATGCTGCAGAAACCAATCTAGAACTGCTCCATCCAAGAGTCTGATGAGGTATGGGACATGACAGGGGTGGAGGAAGGTGATTGGCGCCTCCGCCCCCTTCATACACACCTGTCAAATCTTTGGACACACCTTAGGCACTGACTTCCTGCACTGATGTCACAAACAGCCACACACACACATGTACATACACACACACACACACAAAAAAACCCAAAACCAAAGATATCTGAAGATGTAGCCTATATCGGTCCATCTCCTTTAAAAAAATACACATACATTTCCTCTTCACATGCTGTGGAAATTTATCAGCCTAAGATAAGAAGATGGCTAAAAAGTCCCACAGACACACCACAAACACAACTTTTTCGAATAACAGCTTTCATGGTATATCAGTAAGAAGGTGAGAAGAGAGGCAGGTGCTCTATGCCTGGACGCAAATCAGCAGCCAATGAAACCACTTGTGATGTCTGAGACCCCTCTGACCCCAGATCAGTATACGGTGCATACTCTGCTGCGACGACACACAATCAGTCAAACAATGAGCTTCTGGATCACAACCAATGACTGATCATTTGTCAATGCTATATCCTAGCATGCGTTCAAAATCCCCAACAGTTGTGGTTCCTCTTGGGGAACAGGCTTTTCTGGAAAGCCACCTACACACCTACACCTACACCCACACTTTCACTCTTTCTCTCTCTCTCTCTCTCCTTCATCACATTCAGATTACCTGACTGGACTCTGAAAGTATGTAAAAAATCTGACAGTACATCATTTCAGAGATCTGTTGACATGTTTGTCTAACTGGTGCCAAAATACTTTATCAGGGACTTCACTGATACTCTCAGGCAGGTGGAGTTTCCAAGCCATCTGCCTAGGAACCTGAGAGGTATTCCAGGTAGGTGGTTTAAAGAGAAATACCATGAGTCTGTCCATTTTGCCATGCCTTACCAGTCAACCTTAGTTAGTTGGTCTGTTTTTCAGTCTATGTTGCATCAGATTTTCTGGTTCTTTTTCCTACAGACATCATTCAGTGAGCTTGAACAACAGGGCTACTGACTGATTCCTGTCAGATCTCTCCCTTAAGAGGAAAAAATCTGGGCACATGCAGCCAGATTGGTGGTGAACCTGGCAACAGAGGAGCCTGCGGACTTCATTCCATGAAATAAACAAACCTGAAGTTAACCACCTACTTGGACACCCCAGGTCACTGCATTCCAGCTCCTTGCTAAATTTCATAGCCAGAATGCTGACCTTTAAATAAAAGAACCCCTCTCCTGTGTTGTTGCCGGCAGGAAAACTGATGACGCAAGCACAAGATTCATTGTTCCTTTTTTTAATGCGGCCAATAGTGTTACGTTGAGCATTTGTTTGCTGCTCCATGTACGAGTTAATTTGTTCATTTAAAACAATAATAACCCCAGTTTAACCTCATAAGTGACACACAAACACAAAAACATACACACACTCTTGTGGGACCTCAATCAACTCAGTGGAGCTGAATAAGGAATGAAGAAACTCTGGCTCCTGTGTTTCCTTGTATTTGCATTTTTAATGCACGCACGCACACACACACACACACACACAAAACCAAGAGCTTATTTTAAACTCTACGGCAACAATCTACCTCCCCAATGAGGACTCACCCAAGGAAAATACTGTTGATTACTCTTGTGCTCATGTGCTGAGCAATTCAGTCTTATTAGTAGGCCTACAGGAGTTACTGGTTGCTCACTGGCTTACACATTTCAAATGCTTCCATCAGCACACTTACATGAAGAGAAAAGAGGCTTCCTCTGATGACACAACACCATCAGTATATTATTTAATTTAACAAACAAGGAGAAAACACAAGGCTAGCTCTCGCCTACGTACTAGCATTCTAGTCTGGTCAGTAAACAAATGATCAGGTAAAGGCTTGCCTCCTTGTGAGGAGTATGAGCTCAAGCAATAGAGCAGAAAACTAATCTGATTCAGGATCAGTGACAGTGCTCCTCCGAGGACACTGGTCTAAATCCTAGCATCACGGTTTAAAGACTTATTTCCTGGAAAGTTAATATGAACATGAGAAACGTACTACAACTTGTCTAGAAGTAGGCAAAATAATTGGATGCATTACTGGACAACATCTAAAAATAATTTTATGATAAAATATAAAAAAAATAAAAAACAAAAGAAATCTCCATAGCTCACTGATGTTAACAAGTCAAACTGTTCACAACTTATAACTAAAATATTCAATCATTTGAGTAAAGTTTTCTAAATCCCACCAACACACTAATCCACTGACAAAAAGAAGAGCTTCTTGATTGGGTTTAAAGATGGACAGCAAGATAGGCATGCAGAGTGTGGTGCACAGATTTATCCCCGGCTGGCAGGGGCCTGGTCCTACCTGGCCTTTGGGAGTCTATTGGCTTTGCCCGCGCGCTGGAGCCGGGCCTGGGGCACGCTTCTCCCCCACGGCATCCTGGCCTCGTCCCCCAGGCTGCTGCTGCCGCAAATCGCAGGAAACAGCAGCTGCCTGCCCCCAGCAAGCTGTTTCCCCGTAATCTTGTCTGCGCGTAAACACATTAGGAGCAAGGACAGTTTCGCCGGCACGTCATTGCGCCGCATCCTGCTACAGGAAAGGAGCCGTACGGGGGCAGCACGCCGGGCCCCGCATCACTTCCTGCGTAAAGTAAACGCTGGATCGCACCTCCACCACCCTCTCGTCCTCCTTGTCCTTGGCAGATTCCCTTCTGTGCTCCTGGCTGGCTCCTTGATGTGTCACTACTGCTGTTAGTGCCACCAACTACTCAGTCGGCGTACTCAACTGCCTGTTAGTAGTGGCTGGAATTCACCTTTCCTTCCCTGGCGTCCTCCAGCCCTGCCACGGTTCCTCCTCGTCTCACCCCTGCAGAACTAACGAAAAGGCCAAAACCAGTGGCTGGAAAAGTCCCTTCACAGCAGAGCTACTACGTGTCTACTCCTGGTTCCTCTTGCTGTGGTTTCTGCTGGTCTCACTCTGAGGTCACAACGCACACGCAGATACTCCTGGGGTCCGTCAGCGAATGAGAAGGAAAGGGGTCGGAGGTGGCTACTAGTGGACTATAGTGCCGCTCCCTGTCTCGTCATAATCCCTGTTTGAGATTTGCCCATTCCAAAACACCTTCGCAAAGAATGTTTTTTTTCCCTCCATTTTCAGAGATTAGGCTATTCTTGCACTTGCTGAGTGCACAGCCTCGGGGAGGCAGGGGAAACAGGGCTCAGTATTCATGAGGGAACCGCGACACCGTATGGGGTGAGGGACTCTGCGTGACGTAAAACGTTGTTTTCTGGGAAGTAAAAAACCTGAGAGGGACACGCGCCCCGGCTTAGGTGACACCACTCTGACTCAAATCAGCAACGGACTTCAGACACCAAGACCTACAGTGATGCAAGATCAAGCCTAATCCTTCAAACGTTTTGAACGAATGTTACCTTTCATTGATTCTCTTGCAAAGAGGGGTCCCACAAGAGTCTAAAGGTCTTCACAGTTGAAGCAACTCAACAGGCTATTAAGTAGCCTGCATAATGCCCAATTAGCCACATTGCAGACTTGGACCCTGAACTATCGTCAGAACAGGCATCTTAATTACTCTGAAAATTCTATTTTACTATATAATGAATACTAAAACAATTTACATTTATGCACAATTTATTATTCTGTGTTGAATCTACACTGTTAGGCCTAAATCTACCAAAGGCGCACCTTCAAACTGATCTGACTGCATGTTGAGTCCACACAGTCCACAAGGGCTGTGATTGGTTGAGCTGACCAACTCACTTTGTTTTATTTGTCCATGTATTTCAACACAACACTGTAAAAGATTTCAGGTATAGTTTTAGACTCAGTTGCAGGATTTCCCGATTGTACAGTACATCATTTTTAGTATGCATTTAGGCAAGCAAGTTGTTTAGTTAGTGAATTAAACATTTAGGATGCACAGTCCATTTAGTCTGTTTATTGCTAATCTATAGGGACACATTTTCCAACTTTTGACCTTAAGAAGCCAAACCTATGCCAAAAGATTTCCCTTCCAACCAACTCAATACGGGGGCATGAACCCTGCTGAGCTCCTGTGAGGAGCCTGAACCTGACTTCTCCTGAAAGGACCTGACAGCCCAATCAGCCAGCAATGCATGTTGGGTGGACAGCAGCAGTCTGCTGACAGGTATTGACCTGACAGCATGGGAGCTGAGGAGTGGCGAGAGACAGCACTCGTCAACTTTAGCAATGCACACTGTGCTCCGAGTGTACTCCTCCTCATAACATTACCACCAACAACAACAACAACAACATAAAACAGATGTCAAAGTACCCTGCAGTCATCCTTGTAGCGATTATGAGAAGATCACCATGCTTTCTCAAATCAGTTTAGATTAAACTGTTTACTACAGTGGAGACAGACACAACAGCTTACATTTTGGACACCTGTGTTTCTATTGTATCTGATGCCACAGTTTAGTCCATTCTCTGAGCTCATTATTCAAGGCGATTGTCAGTGAAAAGTTAGGATTAATCTTTATGGCCAGTGGAATGAACTGCAGCCTGTTGTAATGCTGCTCTGTCCCTGTCATGGGCCTGATCTCTGGGGATTAATTAGGTCGGGAGGGGGTAGGGGGAGGGGGCGGAGGCGGGGGGCATTGGCTTTCACTATGTCAATCCCACCTCACCACCTATTGTCTGCACTAGTATGCAGGGATGGCCCGGAGCCAGCCGTGCTTGGTCGCCTCGCCTAGCAATCCTCCTTAAGCAAGGTGAGGCACAGACACGACGGAACGTGACACCTGTGCCTTTCTGTGCCAACACCAGAGGACCATGTGATGACACAGGGACGAGCCGGAAAGGACAGGGAAGGAGACCGAAGACAAGGTAGAAAAAGAAAGAGACGGAGAGAAAGAGCGATGAGACACCTGTCTGCCTTTGGCACAAGGCTGGAGTTGTAGCATTGGCAAAAACAGGAGAGAAGGACGAGTCATCTAGAGATTGACGCTTATGCACAGTCAGATGACGTGTAGTAAATTGGGTTCATATGTCACACACTGGTATACACATCATCCACAGAAACAACAAAAACATAACACTGCTTTATTCATCCTGCCGGGAATTCAAGCATCCCTCAGCATCCACAGACACATAATCTGTGCATATGTCTGTGCACAATGTGTGTATTTAATACTAAGACAATCAGTTTTCATCCACATGAGAAAAATTTCTCATGAAAGATATTATTCTGCTGTCAATTCTATTATTGACTCACACGCATGCACTTTTTCAGGTTATTATTATAGTTTTACTTGACTGCTGGATTACTGTGAACTGTGACAAGAATAGTGTATAATAGCTAAAACCAAATACCATGTTGCCTATGAAAATACAAGGTTCATAATTCCAAACCATTTTTCGGCCATTCAAAAGAAGCATCTCTAACGACAACCATTTGAAACTATAGGCTAATAACAACAAAGATATGCATCAGTGTCTTTGGGATCTCTGCTGAGTGATTTTTTGAGTGATAAAATGTTGACAGCCATTCATTTACCATTGCATTTCACAGCCATAAAATGGACATTATTATAATGGACATTCACCATAAAATGGACATTTCATTCACATAGGAGCAGATTTAAGTGACTAAGTTCAGTGTGTAGGGAAATATCATTGTTACAGTTATCTGTATAGTTATTATTCCAGGAGTTAACTCCCCTTAACTGAAAACACAGCTCAGCTACTGAGCAAACATTTTAAAGGTAGACCTAAAGATCTTTAGGCAAGTTATTTACATTACATACTTCAGTGTTGAGTTTAAAATTGGAGTTGGAGTGTCAACGTCACCTTGAAAAGTTTAATCTGGGCCCGCTTTCATCCAAACAGATAACACTGCTTCAAGTGTTAGTAAGCGTCTGATTCATGACAATCAGATACTTACTAATAAAGAAAAGAGTTACTCACAAACTCTTGCGCTCTCTCAAACAAGCAACACTGTAAACACCTGCTGGTCTGTTTCAAAGTGGAGGCATCAGTCCGTTGGGTAATCTGCCTACAGCTGGCCATCTGGGCTTGGTGGATTACAAGGTTCCTACTGTCAATGCATAGTGTACAGCTGTACTCTGTCAAAGTCCTAGAACATGCACCCTTTGTAGACTATGTATTCCATGTAGGCTTGGATATTTTTATGCTAAAATGCAGTGGGGGTTAGCCTTTCCCAAAACAAACACCTCTTTCACAACATACTCTTTGATTTTCTGAGTTCTTTACCACTGTAAAACAGAAAACAAATGAGTGGGATAAGAGAATCGAGCAGCAATGCAAAGTCCAGCAACTTCCACTTCCGTATGATATTGGTTAGCCGCAGTAGTCTCAGGCTGATCCTGGGTAAAAGGTCTTTCTCTGGAAAGTACAATGGTTCTCTGCATGTGACCAGTACTGCAGTCAGATCAAAAGTGTAGCAAGAAAACTGACAGGGCCCAACAATCCTCATTTCTGCATCTCCGTTCTCCAGGGATATCCCCTGTCTTGGTGAAATGTGAAGACCTGTTCTACCACCCACCCTCCTTTCTGTGTTTACAATCATTAGATATTTAGTCTGACAACAGAAAAGGACCCTCCCCCTCCCATTTTGGTAAGATACACAAGCCATGAGTAAAGATCTGTTGAGATGGTAGTCCTGATTCAGGGTGATCTTATGACAAAAAGGTGGATAACTAAGGTGGATCCCTGTTGTCTTCAGCTGAGTCTAATCACTTCTAGAGCTTCAGGTAGGGCCAGGTAGTATGAGGCTCCATTACTGTTCCTAAATTAATTCTAAATTGTAAGAATTGTCCCTACAGGCCACATTCTCTTGGACACACACCTAGCCTACTAAAAAGTAGCTGGCCATGAGACTAGATTAAAAAAAAAAAGAGCAATAAGCCAACGCGACACCCACACATAGTCCTTTACAGAAGATATTCACAGTTCAACCTGTCACTTTATGAAACACACAAAGGAGAAGCTAATATCAAAGAAGAATTTTTAAAATGTCTCTCAAAGCTAGCCGACTAGGAAGGTTTTAGCCGATGGAAGACTGACAGAAGCCTATACGTTTCGGCAGCTGCCGCTCACGTCCACGTGCGAGATGTCTTTGACAGCACGCCTCCTAAATGAAGCCAATAACCAAGCCTATGCTTATATTAATCGTCTGCTTTCGATGAAAAAACTCTCTGTAACGTGGTGAAGAATTCACCCACAAAAGCATAGCTTTAATTGCTTATGCAGCCATAGCAACAGGTATCGCGCCCATAGCAACCTCTTGCTGTGCGTGCATAGGCTACTGCGGATGACAATGACCGAGTTCATTCAGTTAGGCTACTAAACACACGATGTTAATTTATTCTCTTATGTAATGGACAAAGCACAAATACTCAATATTCACAACACTTTAATTTAGAAATGATAACGGGAAATAGAAAAAAACGCGTTGGTTAGCCAATCGTTTATCAGGTCCTTTGTGGATCGGAAGGGTGCTGACACGATGGCTAGCTCTCATTACAAACAAAGGAAATTTTGAACTTACCTTTAGAAACGCGTGTCCAGCTAAAGACGTGGCAGGTGGGATTCAGCGCTATCTATATGGGATGAAGATCAGTTACACTGGCAGATTCCAGAACGTGTCTCTGAGCACTGACAGATGGAGAGGAGTCACTCGCCACCATCACGTTATCCTCACCTTCGTGACGTCACTGAGAGACCACAACAAAAGTGTGTCCTGCTCTCTGTGCTGTTGTGTCTTCAGCCATGGATTTGTCCCCCCTCCAAATTATGGCGGTACTTTTATTTCTCCTTTGTTTTGTCTTCGTCACTGCAGGTGCATATATCAGCCATTTTAGATTTCTATTTACTGAAATTTCCCTATTTGGCCTTTCATATCTAGGCTATTACATACTAGAATATAGCTTTTATCTAGTGCAGCTTAAAGTAATAATCAAGCTAAACATGATAGCTTTTAAGAATACTGCTATTTATTTGTTTGTTCAATTATGACATTTACTTGTTTGTTGTTTAGCACAGTCATTTCAAACGCAAAGAACATTATAAATGGTTTAAAGGTTTCATGGGCACAATTAGGTTCTTATCTATTATTTCTCTTAAAAGTATGTTTTACCTTCATATTTTCCCTGCTTTTTAAGAGTGCACACTGTGTATTGCTGCTGTCCAGTAGGCTATATTTTGTGAATTGTCTTTAAATGTGCATAGTGTGTGTGTGTGTGTTTTAGGGTGTGTGTGTGGGGGGGGGGGGGCATTCGGCAATATCCCTTCCCCCATGTGTGTGTGTGTCTGTACAGGGCAATGAAAGAGGCTATTCGCTTCCTCCCATTGTTTGATTCCAGACCCAGATGAGGCTATGGCCACACCCCCTGGCTTTTGCGCACGCTCTGATTATTTTTCAGTTTCTATGGATACCATGGAACCCTTGGAATACATGGCTTGCTGTCTGTAAAATTAGAATTGAGTGCTCCAATCACGGCTGTCCAAGGAATTCAAAACAACTAGAGGGCCCATGATGGGAGGGGTTTACCTCATAATTTGCATGTGTGCAATGACTTGCATTGTGTTGGTTGAATTTAGATGGCATGATATTGCATTGCAGATTTTATGATATATTTTCATTGTATGTAAGAACCAATCAAAATATTATGAGAAATTATTAGACACTGGCTCATGCACTACACACACACACACACACACACACACACACAGACACACATGCATTATTTCCTCACAGTCTTTGTTCTGTATAGAGAAGCTTGGTACTGTTGGCCTGTCAGATGACATGTGTCCTGTAATCTGGACTGCTAGATTGGCTCTTGGTGCCTGGTCCACCGTGCCTGGGAAGGCTGCCATGCATCTGCCGCAGCAATCCCATGTCAAGCAGACACGTGAGATCAAGGCTGTTCACTTTCCCTAGGTTAAAGATGAAGGTAACTGAGGAATCCACTAAGGATATTGTGTGATTTAAGAGATTTTACAGTACAAATGGTGAACAGAAAATAAATACCTTTATGCATGATAGTCAACAGACATTTCCATGGTCAGTAAAAAGAGTTAAACTGCATGGAGGTGCAAAAGCACAGTAATGAATTTGATGCAGGAGGAATATGATAACAAACAACATAACAAAACCGATAAAATATTCAATGAGAGGGTACTCAATCAGTTAATGGCTCACCCTTTACCCAGCATAAACACAGCTTACAAGGTAGGCCTATTATGTAAAGCTATACACAATGGGAACTATTCACAGCTGTTTAAAATCTTCTTGCTATTTTTAGCTGTCTTTGTTCCATTCATTCATAATGATATCCTGTACAAGTATTAACCCTAATTTAGGACGAGAAACCTTACTGGAGTTGTGTGTGTATGTGTGTGTGTGTTTGTACATAAAACTTACGCACACACATACTAATTACACGCAGATTCAAGGGCGTAGGTTTGGTCTCAGCTTTGGTAGGGACAATACCCCCCCCCCCCCCCCCCAGAAAAAAAAACCCTTCCTCACAGATAAATTATTCAATAATTTTGAATCTGTATTATGTTGTATCTGTATTCTGAAATCTATTTTCAAATAATGACAATAATACAATACATAGGCTACCTAAATATTAGCTATTACCTACAGTAATTGTAAAAAGACTAAATTATGAATTTGACTCTGCTTGACAGTCAGTTATCTTTACTTTTAATAATGGTCTACAGACTAGGCTACTATTAACTGCAGACTATAGACTACACTAATAACACCACTTAGCCTAAGCCTACAAATTTATACCGGAGATGGTTAACATAATATTCGTCACCTAGCCTACCTGATTGAACATCATCATCTCTAAGGGTTGATTAAGCATAAGCTGAACACCTCACAGTAGGAAGGGCTGTACACCTACTCTCTGGGTGCTAAAACAGTAGATCTTTTTTTCTAGGCTAACAACAACAACAACAAGGAAGAAAATCGGCCAAAATGATTTTCAGTAATAAGTTTAACACTTTTCTGAGAATATAGTAAAACGCACCTGCCTGTGCTTTTCTACTTGCTACATAATTAGCCTACAAAATGGATTACGGCATATGGTTAGCATTTTGCTTTAACTACATGAATATGACCCCCCTGTCATCAACCTGATTGCTATCATCATCCAACACCACACAACGATTTATCACAGTAGGAAGACGGGTGATAACACTTGCTAAACCAATTCTATGCACTACTTACTCTCTCTGTGTTGAAATAGGTCCGTATATCTTTTTTCTTTTTTGGTGGCATTCTCTAGGCTATATCTTTAGAAGCAGAACAAAGTGAGTTTGAATAACCAGGATAAGTTTAACACTTTTCTGAGGGCATATCGGTTATCACAGATAACGTTATCAGCACAATACGAACCTGCGCTCAACTCTTGTAAAAAACTTTTAACGATTAATGCAGGCTTTGTCCTTGTGAGTGGAATGTGAACCTGCAGGCGCGTTAGGGCCAATCAAATGACAATATGGATAAGTTCGATGCTGAAGCTCTGGAAAATGGATTGCTAGCACGTCAAAGGAACAAAACCTACTGTCTGCAACTTATTCTATTGCGTCCGCAAATAAATATGTTAATAAATTCATATTGATATATAAAATAAAATGCGAAATATTGGTAGGGACTATTTTGTCGTTCCAAAATATTGGTTGTGACTTGTCCTTATGGTCCCTATGCAAACCTACGCCCATGCGCAGATTACAATCGTTGGAGGCACATATAATAAATAACAGAGACAGTGGATAAAGAAAATATTCATAGCCTATCTGTGACACACTGTTTTAACATTACATCTACAGACCATCTGACTTCACTGCAGAAGGCCAGGGAGAATTTAGAAAATCATGTCTAGACACTCCCCCTTATGGGCACTGTGGGGAATTTCAATCTAATATTTTAAGAGCCATTATTACACATTCATAGCGTTTGAGTTGGTATTTAATCTAGCAACTCTGTTGTCCAATGGAACTTGTATCAAGGGCTATAAACAATGGAGGGGTACATCTGTGATAGATAGCTTAGATAGCAAGATAGATAAATAGATTGATAGCTAAATAGATAGATAGATAGATAGATAGATAGATAGATAGAGAGTTGTTGATAGATAGATACAGTTTGTCATCACAGTGACGTTGGGTTGTAAGATATATTTAAAAGAGTGGTGTGGATAAATGGCATATAGTAGCACACTCGAGAAAAGTGGCAGTGGCAGTGCAGATTCTAAAACTTATTGAGGTACAGGTAGGCCTTCACAATCTATCATAAATCACTGCATACTGTAACTACTCTATATGTTGACAAAGTAAACAAAAGTAAAGCACTTAAATATACAAAACTGATAATAAGCTAAACCAATGTAGCCTCTGAGGGAGTTTACAGCAAGTGTACAGCAGTACAGCAAGTCCTTCAAAACAGTGGGCCAGCTTACAAAGAGTGAGGTGCAGTATCAGAGAGTTGCATATCAAAATTCTATTACAGACTTGGGAGAAGTTTTTGACTAACTATAAACATTGCCAGCAGGTGGCGCCATTACACTAGTCTTGAAGAGTATTATGTTTGTTCCATCTTGTCCTGTTGTAGCTACTTCCTTACTGGTAGTCTCTCCACTCAAAGAGAAAATCTTTTTCTAACATGACTACCTTGATTTTTACATTTTTTAGAATCTACACATTTAGATTTATTAGAACAGTTTTCCAAAGAGCAAATACTTTCCAAAAGCTTCAAACAATAAAACTGCCAAATGATTGTATGTTTTTGCACCTATAATACCACTTGGAGTCTGGTGTTTCCACTGAAGCCTAATGCCTTTGACAAAGTATGACAGTGCATAACATCATGTGACATCAAACTATGTTTGCATTAAAGCATACAAAAGAGGGTTGTAATGTGTTGCATACTCTGCAACTGATAATTATTGGACAACAAAGTTTCACCATCAGCAAGATATGTCTTGCTGACATCCTGTATGTTTGTTTTAAACATCTGATACAGCATTTCACCCACTTTACAGTCATCACAAGATTTATAGTTTACCTATGCACCTCTTATTTTACCTCTAGCAGTTTACTTCTGTTTAGTATTGTATGAACTCTTTTGATAGCAAATCTGGTCTCTGCATTTATCCCATCTGTGAATTAGTGACACACACACACACACACACATCAAAACACAATCACAGACATCACACACGCAGAACGCACAATAAGTGACTGCACCTTATCACCTCCACTGCCCACATATTTTCTACTACAGGCAAAAATGCGTAATTTAGGATGTTCCTGTTGCAGGTGGTATTTTTCTGCCCACCGGAATGCACTGAACATAAGAACTGAGCTATAGCAAATGAGCTTTATCCTACCCATATCTGTTCTGCATTCATCATGGTAATTATGCATGTACATATGGTAATTACACATCATCAGTTGCAACACACACACACATTTCAGCAGTCAATATGCAGATGCTGCTCTTTCATCAGAAGATGTTCAAGGAGAACACGAAGATCTCTAAGCATATTCAAGAACTTAATTAATTTCCCCCTTCTCTTTCCTTTTGGTAGGCCTATGTGTTTTTTCCACAACTCATCATAGTGTTTCTCTACATCCAAATGCACACAGTAGCAAGTGACCTTGAGTGCTGTGTCTGTGTGTGACTGTGCATGAGAGAGACACAGAGACAGACAGAGAGAGAGAGAGAGAGAGAGAGTTTGAATGTGAAAAATAAACTGACACTATCAAATGAGACAGACTGAGGCAGCATGCCTCCCTGCATAAGCCATCACGGTGCTATCAGTGGTGTGAGGCACCTGCTGAGGCTTGGGTACCCAGTTGATGGATGGCCAGTCTCCCGCTGAAAATGGAACATACACATATATTGCAAAGACGTGGCCTGAAGTCTCTGAATTCCAATCTCATGCCATTTAGCCAGTGCTCTGGCACTTGTTTAGATGCGTATGACAATAGCAATGTATTCAAAGCAATGCAGTAGCTTGGCAGTAGCAATACTTTGCAACTTTTGCAATATTTCCCTCGGGCTTGTAAATATTAATGGTTCCACAGAACTGCCCCTCCAATAAAATTGCACGATTCCTTTTTTAGATAGGCTAATTCCTGCATTTCATTGCCATTTTCCTGAAAGTGTTACCTTGATTAAAATAAGGCATTCAAACTGAATATAAAGTGATTGTGCCACTATGCTGGGGAACCTGATCTCTGAAAGTAAGAGGAACACTAACAAAAACATTTGATTATACCCCTAGCCTTCAAAAATTCAGCATCAACTAGCATCAGCTTGCCAAGTCAAACTACTCCTTGTGTCTTGTGATATGATCCCCCTACCCAATAAAAAATGTAACATAGCCATATTTTAAGCATTTAGGCATAGGTCTACACTGGCATCAACACTGGCAATGGTGAAGGGCCTATATTTTAAAAATAGGTTTTAAGGTAGGATATGGTATTGTGTTAAGATAGCTATATTAGCAAGTTCCACAGCATAATGCTTAGACAGAGCTATATTTGGCTAAAAAGCCTTGTGGTCCCATTAGTCATGTCTATCAAATGATCAGGAATGTGCTGACATAACAGTATCCAGACACACAAAGTGACCATGGCGGTGTGTGGTGGAGTACTAAGAAAAGTCAATAACACTCTCAACGTCACTTTTCCCTTTTCTGTTTCTCTCTTTATAAGCCCATTTTGGTGTGACACTGAAGTATTTTAAGGATTTTGAAAGAAAAAAGGTCAGAGAATGACAGGGCTATTTCTGGGTTGGTTGGGTAAAAGCTCCTCTCCTTTTTTACGCCTGATAGAAAACAAAGATGGCATAATATTAAAACCACAAATAAATCAGCTTAGGAAGAACATTTTTGAACTTTTCAAACTGAGGCATATGGAACAAACCATTTTCTCACAGCTATCTAACTATAAATCACATCACATTATGCATTTTTTTAACGGCAGTCTGATTTGACCATGCGCTAGGGGCGTCATTACATAACAATAGCAAGAATGGGCCAAAGACGGGGCAGCCGCTAAGGAGGGTGAGTATGTCCTAAAACTAGCCACTAGATAGGGTTCTTAATCAGCAAGTTGTGCTTGCTTGCGTTGTGCTGCCATTGACATATGTAAGGCTGCTCATGCTCGGGCCATGACCTTCACCGGACAGGCCGGTAGCCCCACATTTAATTTTGGCTAACTGCATATTGCACAAGGCAATTACTCTTTAAAGAGCACTTTACGTCTGCCATTGGTCTGTTTAGCGTCTGAAAAATATTGGCGCCCTGCAGCAGCAGTGGTCTTGTTAACTGTGCCGTCTCTGCCTAACACAAGTGGATGGTCGCATTAAAATAGATCGCTTCAACTCTGCATAACCTTAACATAACTGTAGGCCTCTACACTGTTGAGATGGATGCACCCAAAAAAGCAAACTAAAGCGTTGGTCTCTGAAGCAAACATTGCCCCCCCACACACACACACACACTCACACACTAAAGACACCATAGTAATTTTGTGCTATATAAAGCCCTCTTCTTTTTTTCCAATAAAATTATGCACTTCAAGAGTGTGTGCACTGTCTGCATGCAAGCAACGCCATTATTGTTATTTCTTTAAATCAAGGACTCCTGCAGCACGATGGATCATGTGGGGACACAAAGGGGGATATGAGTGGCGATGATGCTGGATTCCTGAAATGGATTTTGGCAGCACCGCCAGAGTTTATTGTGTCAAAACGAAGTGGCTCTCAGCTTTCTGTGTCTCTCTGGGTGTCATCGGGCTGTGTTTGATGGCCCGAATTATGGGCCTCCTAGCCAACATCTCTCCTCCAGAGTATTTAAATACTACTGCCTGTCACCCTGGCTCTTTTACCTGGGCTCAGGGTCACTTTTTAAACCAAATTACAGCTTTACAATTTACAGCTAAGTGTGTAAGTAAATGACTGTGGAATTTGCACTCACTTTAACCTAATGACTGATTATTATATTACAAATACCTTATAATTCGTCAGCAATCACCTAGAAGCCCAAAACACTTTGGCTTCTGCAGCAAAATGCAATGTGTACTGTAATAGTCTGGTGACAAATTAATATCATAGAAATTATATTGTTTGGCTATCAGTGAGACCTGTGCCAAGCAAAGCAGAATTAATTGCACCACGTTATCAAGCAACCTGTCAAATGTTTTCAGCGATGCTTGCTTGAAGTGGGGCATCAGCAGTATGTAAATGCTTAAGCTCTCCAAGACACAAGTGATTTGTGCTTGGCAAAGTCAAAGTTCCTCTCCACTGTGCTGCTGATGCTTGGCAACAGTCTTGCTGTGGATACTGACAGTGCATTCTGATAAATCTTTGGACAAGATTTCCAAGGTTCTTTCAGTGCATGCCAACATACATTTAACTCCCACATGCAAGCTCCCCCCAGATAGCCTGCCAAGGGGCAAAGAGAGAGAGAGGGGGGGAGAGGGAGGGAGAGGGAGAGAGAAAAAGGGAGAGAGAGAGAGAGAGAGAGAAAGAAAGAGAGAGAGAGAGAGAGAGAGAGATGATGTAAATTGCTCTTGTTAACCGACATCCAAAACATCAAACACACTAACTTCAGACAGGCTGACCTTGGCTCCCAGGCAGCTTACCAACCATTGTGTTTTTTGAGGGCTTTTTGGGCATCCAACTTGGACATGACCACCCTGCAGTTGCACAAGTCCAGGACCAGAGTGAACCTTATAACTGGAATAACCAATAACCCATAAGGGTGAAAAAGTGCTGAGTCATTGCAATGGTCTGAGATTGTTTCCAGTGACATTTGCATAACTGTCAGCTTGTCATGTCTGTGGCAGTGCTGCATGTGTTATCATGGCCAATGCCAAATATGGAAAGCCAAACAAGAATGAGCTAGGGCAGAGCATCTGGGATGAAGAAGAAATGGGGAGAGTCAGAGAGAAAGAGAAAAAATAGTGAGAGACATAGAGAGAGAAAGAAAGAGAAGGGCACTCTCTCTCTTCTAAAAGCATTCATCCACTATGTTGCCCTCCACCCCAGTTAGAGCTTATCTTGAAATGCTGCATGTGCAACTATGGCACAACTGGTTTGGTCATTGCAGTCTAAATAGACTCATCTTTTATTCAAGGGTCTAGTCTGATCTGCCAAAGTGTGTGATGTGTGGAAATGTCCTCTAACTTGTCACACTGGGGTGTGTGTGTGTGTGTGTGTTTGAAAATAGGCACACACTAACTATCACGCTCTCTCTTTATCTCTCTGCCTCTATCTCTCTCTCATACCGCCCCCCCCCCCCCCCCCCCCCCCCCCAACTTACTGGCAACACTGCCAGTAAGTTACTGCAATATAGTTTTACATTATCATTACTGTATTTCACTTATACAGTAACTGTATGTAATGCTGTCTGTTACTGTAAACGAGCTGATTTAGCAGTACACTACTGTAATCCTGTCTTTTACATAAAAAAACTGGAACAATTATTTGAAATATAAATTCTTTAGGCCACACCAATAAAATCAGTTGGTTCTCGGATTTTTTCAGGAAAAATATGGAGCGAGCGAGCGAAATAAAAATAAAAAAAATGTTCTGAAGGTAAATTAGCGCATTCACAGTTAATGTTCATTAAAGACATTTACTCATGTGTTAAGGAAAAACTAAATGTGGCCTAATTTATAAACTTAACTTTCACACCTCACAGCACACTTTTTGTAGTGCAAGTTTTAGGCAATGTACAAATTCATAATTCTGTCATTCTATGTTATGTAAAGGTTTGACGGTTTTTCATTTATTTAAGAGTTTGTGAATCGAAGCACCAAGCAAGCTGGCTGTGGAATTGAGGTACGACATATAATGTAGATTACGTCCAGGCTGCTGTACCCTACGTTCAAACTCAATTTGTCACAGGGCATTAGAACGTCAATATTGCATTGATTCACCAGCAATTAGATAGTGACTAAAACTTCGTGATCAGCGCAACGGAGATAAATATTCATCAACGTGCAGTCACATGATTCTAGAAAAGAGACTATTTTTTTTGCATGAGAAAGAGAAGCATACGTATGTGCGCGCGCGAGGATGTGAGTGTGTTGACACATGCTATTCATTTCTTTATTGATTGATTTTGATGGCGAAACACTTTGAATGGGTTTTTTTTGCCTCTCAATCAATGAAATAGCCTATCAAACTCGCCTCCACAGAGTTGCACAAGCAGACTGCTCTCGGCACCGTGAGTGAGTACAACTGCGCAAAGTTCTCATCCTTTGACAACGCACTTGTCAAATGTTTTTCTCTTCTGATAAAATATTCTAATAATTGCAAACACTGGCCTAGCAGGATCCACCGGCATCTTTCCTCGTATCATGTCTCTTGCGCTCTGAAGTGAAAGGCGCGATTTGATTGGTTTTCAACGTCACGTGAACGCAGCATGCTTTTTTCAGTATTACAGCAATCAGCCACGGTGTTTTTTATGTTCGTGTGAGTTCGAATTCAATTTCATTTTTATTTCATTTTGCATTTTTTTCAAGCGGCGAATCCAAGAACCAACTAATTTTATTGGTGTGGCCTTATTTAAAAAAAAAAAATGTGCAAAAACATTAATTCATTTGATTTAAAACATAAAGAACTTAACATTACAACAACTTTATGCCACGACAATGTTTCAAAGGAGCTTCTAACTCTCTAGACTAACGCCTTTATTTTCACCAATATTACATTGTACAAATATAATTTCCAATTGAAGCAATTTGTCCTCCACTTAGCTACATGCATAGCACATTTTAAACTAATCGGTGTCAACCTTTATTTTAGTCTATGGTTTTCAACCGGCCAATGAGACTCAGTGGTCAAGGATATTTTTAGTTTTTTCGCCTCATGATGTACAGTGTGTACTGTAAGATGAGGTGAATACTAATACCTAATTGTACCTCAGTATTTGTTTTTTCATCCTTTTCTATTTTTATTTATTACTGGTCTATGAATTTATGCACCTGTTGAACCTCATGAAAATAACTGCGCAGGCAGTTGGCCATCCGATGGTGAAAGGAGAACGCTAAAAGCTGTGAAGTAGCTTTTTGAATGCACACCTGACAAATTAAATTGTGGTAGAGATGTAATGAACAATTTCTGTGACTATGAATAGGTAAAGGCAGGCCAGACTTGAGAACAGTGTGTCAGTGCCTCTAAAAATGCTAGTTACACAGAGTTACCAGAGAGCTAGCTTCTGCAATAGTGCTACTGTAAAAGGCTTTATTGTACTTATTCACCCAGTCTGTAGACTATGGGAACCGTGTAGAAACAGAAAGAAAAGTACTGGATAAAGCTCTATAAAGAACTACTTGAACTGAATCTAATCTTGTTCAGCACTAAACTCAGTTAACTAACAGTAAACCGGCAGTGGTTAGCATAACATAAGTTGACTAATGTTAGCGTGAGCGTCAATGACAACGGCACAACAAGACAACGACAATCGGACTAATATGGGATATTTCTCACACAACATCTCCCATTGTTGGTTTTCCTTCTCGCCTCTTTGCATCCTGGTGGTCTCACGGATGTGGGGAGTCCTTTCTCCAAACGGTGTAGCCTACCAATGCTGCTGTTAGTTCCACAAGTCCGGAAAAAAGCGCTATAAAAGCAGCCGTTATAAAAATGTAGAATACAGTATCATTTTTTTTTAAATACAACACCGTACTGTGGGTGTTCACATTAAAACGTAACATGATGCAATGCAAGTTACAGTAATTGGGAGGGAAAGTAATGTCATCGCCCCCTGCTGGTTGCGTTCCAACCTCTATATCAAAATGAATGGGATTTTTTCTTCAGAAAATTATATTTCGGTTCACATTCAAAAGTTACGATTGTGGCTTTCATATGATATTGGGTAGTTCTATTTGGATGGTCATTCTTTATTTTTTCCACGGATTTGAATTGTTTTTAATGTTTTTAAAAAAGCTGATAAAGGACTACACTGAACGATCGTCGCGTGTATGACGTTTCCGTAAAATCTTAGCATCTTACTTTAACCGTGCGTAACCGCGATATACCAATGAATTCACTCAACAGGGTAAAATATTACATAGCTGCAGGTACTGGCCTGCCCGCAATAATTAACAGTGGAAGCCAGCAACATTTCGATTGAAAGCGATGTAAGTGCAAACTGCTTTCAAATCTCTTGAACTGTCAACAAAAAAGTTAGGCTATTTTGTTCAGTCAGCAAGGGCATGGACAGTACGGGACACTGTTAACAGGTAACATTACCATTAAAATGTCATATGGTGTACACCTGCCTCACTAGAATATCTACTTACCAACATTCAAATTGTGTGATAAACCTCTGCTATTTTACTCTATGCAGCTAACCTTAGCCTAATGTTAGCTAACATCAGAAGCTAGCGTTAACATTACTGGCTAGACTGCAAGACCAAACCAAACATCTGTGTTCATGAAACTCACTTTATTATACGAATCCACATCTGTAGTTTTACAGGATCTTTGGGGAAAGTATAAAAATTGGCATCCATAGTTTCTGACCAGTGGTTGCAATCAGGCGAAAAACACAGCATGGTGAAGTTGCGGAATTCTGACGTAAAGGGAGTGACTCGAAGTTGTAGTCCGTTTCTGACAAGTTAGGCACAATTTCGATTTTTTTAAATAAGGCAAAATTTCGCCCAAGACCTTCACAGTTAGTAGATCATTCCAATATATGGGCTGAAAAATATGTCTGATGTACAAGTTCGGTGTCATGTCTTCGAGGGATTTTTTTTAAAAATCGGTCTATGGGATTTTCAATACTATTGCTCTCAGGTTAGGAAAGCTACCGCTAGGATCGCTGTGTTCTACTTTCCCTCCCTATTTACCACAAAGGTGAGTTACAGTATTATACTGGATGAAATGAGGACACGGCTGTTTATATTACAGCTGTGTCTAACAGTGTAGACAATGTTGGCCAATGCATGGTTACCCTGGTTCATGATTTGGTCTAGATACCTGGTATATTTTTCTTGCTAAACGCTTTTGGTAACTAAGTTATACTGCATTGTACTAGGTTGTATTAGTGTTGCACATTCTGGTTTTTCCAGGATTCTTTTTATCGATCATCCTTCCCAGGAGCCATACCGGATTGTGTCCATCCCAAATTCATTAGTGTTAGTCTTAAATAAACCTATTATTCTGTTGTTGTTGAGTATTCTTCTCCATGCTATTTTGACAGGTTTTCATAGGCTGAGCTCTGTTGTTGCAGCATACTTTTAAATTATTAGTTGTATGCTGTTGTAAATGAAAGTTTATCTTACTTATCACCTAACAACTGTGATGTGCACATTCACAGAAAAAACTTTGTTTTAAAGGCCCACATTTTTCATTTAATTAATCCGTTTCATACTGTTTAGGATGCTAAAATGAGTCATTACACGGCGAACAAACGGTGTAGAATGCGCCACCGTGGCCAATAGTGGTAGATACAGCACTTGCAATGTTCAGCAGCGCGGTCCGCCTCCAATAGAATGCAGTGCAACACAATGCAATACAGTGGTCTAGGGAGCTCGTGAGAGAGAAAAACAGAACGTTGCTTAGCCCCTCTTTAAGAAAACCAACCAGTCCACAATTCCACAACCCTAGTTCACAAAGGTGTACACCCTCAGTTGTTGCACACATACATACAAACACACACACACATGTAGGCATGTACACCCTCACTGGCATTAATCATAGCAGCGGAAAAAAAGGACAAACAGTGCTTCTAGATTGTTGTTGACTACAAGGACGTAGAATTAGGGTGGACAGGGGGACGTGTCCCCACTAATATTTTCAATAAATAAACACATTGTTAATCTCTACTGGTTTACTTGTTTTAAATGTGTACAAACATTTACTTCAACTTCAACTGAATGTACACACTGAGGTTTGTTATGTCCCCACCAATGTTGAGACCAAACATGCACCGTTGGTTGACTAGCTGATAACCAGTTGCCGACAGATCATACTCACTCAATATAGACAAATCTGTGTATTTAACAGTTGCCTAACACCTCACGCTACGCATTCTGGTTCTTCAGACAGAACCCAATTAGGGAGGAAGGAAGACATCAGGGATGTTAAGAACTCTTTCATGACAGGAAATTTGTGAGATGTCCTTGAAGAAAGCAGAATCAGCCAATTAATTGCATGCAGGGTTTACAGAATTGCATGCGGGTTTACAAAAGCATTGGGAAACATTGGATGCCACAATATTTCTGACTAATGACAGTCCTGAAATACAAAGAGACATGAAAGCTGTACACCTGAAGACATGACATAAAAACATGTGCCACACAACTACAGTACAACCTTGCTTGAAATCAATAGACGTCATCTCAAAGCTCAATTAATGTTGTCTCTGGGACACTTTAGAAGGGGTGAATGAAGATGTTTTCTTCTGTGACTGACATACCTGCGTGTCAGTATAGTCTCAGTGGAAGCACCTTTGTGGAGTGGACCCCTGGCTCCAACATAGCATTGATCCCCATATGCTGGGCCAAAGAATCAATACTCTCCAATGTAACTCTGCTTGCTTGGTTGGGCAAGGATGAGTATATGCTTCCTGCAGTGGACTGTGGAGAACAACAGCAGAAAATTGATGTCATTAATTATTTATTATAGCCTTATCTCGGAGAGGCCACAACTTTACACAGGCCACTGTTTATGTGATGCCCTGAACCCGAGAAATTATGTAAAGTATTTGTATTAGGAAGGTCGAAGAGGCCAAGGAGAGATCTTTAAACAAATTCAGCGCACGGAAAATGTGTCAAAGGTGACACATCATCATACTGAGATGATAATAGTGTGTCCTTTATTACCACAAACTTAACCTTACAACAAACCAAATAGTGAACCAACAGTTAATCAATGGGGCACAGTAGGCTAACTTCCATTCAGTTTTATTTTATGCTCCATTCAGTTTAACTGCAGGTTTGTTGTTCTGTCTAAACTGTATCAAATTTTGCAGCTCCTCAACCTGTACAACAGTGTGAGTGAAAACATTTACAAATTACAATGATCTCAACACCATCTCAAAAGTAAATGTGTCTAAGACGGGAAGAAAGAATAAGATGACACCGTGCATTGGAGAAAAAAGAGGCTCCACTTTTTATGTTCCTCCCCTGTCAGGCTAATCTTAATAATGTCACACACCGCTGCAAACATTCTTTTCCCTCGATGCCGTAGTTGAGAGGCAAAGCACGAGGTAGCCAGAAACACAAATAGATTTATCCCATTCCTTTTTGTTATCAATTAATTTGGAAATTAATGGAGGATGTTGAGCGCTTTGGCGCCATTGTACACGGCGCAGCCATGTCAATGAAGCATACAAAATTTCAACTGAAATATAAATAGAGATTATGTGTGTGTGTGTGTGTAAAAGAGAGAGAGGCAAAGAAATGATGCACATGAAATATGCACAGCTACCCAGGCAGGCACCATGCCCCCCTTCCACTACTGCCAGGGGAGCTAAAGGAATGAGGAGGGAGGCGGAATAGGCAAGGAGTGTACAGGCACAACATGCACCCGTGCTTTGCCTTTCCACTGACCTAGATTTGTTAAGGGGAATATAACATGATACCAAATGCACAAGTTTTGTCTCTGTTCCTCTCCCCTTCACATCTCCTTCTCCCAGCTGTCTCATAAATAGCGCAAATATACTATTACATGTGTCATGAGTCAGTGCAGTTTCTATGTCACATCTAACATGCAGGCTTTAGGGTATACGACTGATCAACCAAAAGAGTGATGTAATTTAGTCTGCCCGAAATTTCACTTTACAAGCCTAATCCACTAATGTGGAGTCCTAATAGAATACAGGCCTCTGCTAAATAAATGAATCATTCCACTATTTGTGAACATACCACATTATGAACATTGTGACTGTTCATTTATGGGTGGGTATGTTGATTTTTTTTTCTTTACCTGTGTGCACACATAGTTGTTGCCTGGACAATGTCATGGCTGAGCTAATCTGGTTTGGTCTAGGGAGCCCCAAAACATTTCTGACATTCCAGAATTCTTAATGAGCTTCATGGTTGTGAAATGAATTTCACTAGGCTGCAGGAGTCTCTGGGGGCTGTAGAGACTGGCTGGCAGAGTTCTGCCATTATTTATTCAGTATACTACATTCCCTAATCCTGTGCCCTAATATACTTAAGGCTTCTTACAATGCATGACGTGACCTCATTTTCTGAGGCTACACTGTTCCCTGTTCTACAGGTGGTAGCCTAAACGTCCTCAGCATAAAAAACGTCAAGATCTGAATTCTTTACATAAAGAAATGCTGACAAGAATTTCTGTTCATTTAGTCCGTTCACCTTCTAGAATTCATGCAAATATACCTTGATGTACCTGACTTTAGGCTAATTTTAACAAAACAAAAAATGTTAACAAAACAACACAAACATTAATAAAACACAAACTATTATGTTGACAAGAATTTACTTACGGTGTCTCCATCCCCCCCCCCCCCCCCCAAGTCTCCTCCTCCCACGGTTTACTCAGCAGCCCCGCCCGAGAGGAGTGACTTTCTGAGGGGGGGCGTTCTGCAGCCAACAACCGCTAAGCTTCTTCTCTTCAAACCACTCCGGACTCAACCGCTTACTGTATGTTTGTAAGGAAACATGCCACACATTTTTCATCATCTGTGGGACTGAGTTTGGATCTATAGCAGAAACTGAACATGGTGAGTAGTTAAGGTGGAACCTTTTTTTTCGAGCAAAATTTCATTTGAAACTCGGAAGAGAGGCAGGCTTAACGCAGTGTCCTCAGCAGCAGCAATGGTGAAAGGCTAACGGGAGTGAAGTCTGAAAAGGTAGCCCTCAACCCGTTAGACATCCTTGTTCTTGAGGTAACGTTAGATTGTACCCTTTAAATTTTCATGCATTTCTACCTTCTCCCTCTGCACATGTTATGGAGGAAAATGTATTTTGACTGAACGTTGAGTTAGCATTTGAGAGATGTTAATGTTATACAGCAACAATGTGTCCGACTGCACTACAACAGTTCCAGATCGGTTGAAGTTGTGATGTGCACATTTCTTGTGCAGCAGCAGTAGGCGACCTAACCCTATGGAACGGGCTCGCGCAAAAGTAACGTTAACATGCTTCGGGGACGCATTTGTATTATCTTCCTTAACTCAGTCAGGTTAACAGGTTAAGCAATATGCTTACACTTTTTAAAGTATGCCACAAAAGTGTCTTTCAGTTGACGTGTTTTTGACTTTAAGTTCCTAGGCTATCCGGGGCTGTATAGGTTAATCGCCAGCATGTTAAGGAGACATTTGAGTGTAAACTTTAACGTTAAGCTTGATATTAGTCTTATTTATTTCAATAGTGACTTTTGTTATCTTGCATTTGAACGTTTGTGGTATTCCATTGTACATGTTCATAAATTACATAAAGGCAGCATTGTTCTTTCGTCCAAGGGTTTGGGCGACCTGAACTTGGTCATTGTAACTGAGAAATATGGAAATGGAGCAAACAAGCTTTTTATTGCGCTTCCTCTCTCACTCTAGAAGAAAATGTCACATTATGAAATAATGTCACTCTTCAGAGCCATAGTGATAATATTGTTCCACTTTTAACGTGATGGGCACTACCAGGACAATAGTAAAATGGTCCAGTGTGAGTCAATTCTTGGGGTGATAATGTTTATTACTGTCTGATAGGAGTTGTAAAGTGAAAAAGCTTGATCTTTCCTTTTGCACACTGTTTGCAGAGACCAAAGAGACCATCCGACAGCTTAGGAATGATGATGACACAATTGACTCCAATATTATTCTTGTGATTATAATTAAATTCAGTGGAGAGGAATTAGTTCACAGGCTTGCCTGGCTGTTCAGATACATCTTGCCATCTATATCATTAAAAGAAATTATTGAGCCCTGTCAAAATGAATTAAGAGATTCACCTTCCGAAATGCAAAAGACTAATCTCTATGGATTCCTGTGAATTTGTTATTGGAAGATAATTAATTCATTAAGCTTTGATTGACTTTCCTTGTAGGCTTTAATAAAATCTCTTTACACAATTCAGGATGATTTAGAATTAGACGAGACTATCCATGTCATAGATGGCTTACTACCACTGTTTATTCAGGATCTCTCCGTATTCTATAGTTGGGAATGATCAATTCTTGTTTTGCGTTCTTATCCCCTTTTGCAGCATATTGTGTCCTATTGGTGAAGGGAAGCAAAGGGGAGGATACAATGTGTTTGATTTAGGATGCATTCCCACCCAGTGGGACATGTTGGCCTTTAAATATTTAATACCGTGTGCCGGGGTCTTTAGAGTGCCTCTGTCGCTGCGCTGCTGCTCAGCGTCTGCACTGGCTGTCAGCTTTGGTTAGACACAAACCATCAGGGGTAGAAGCAGTGCTGTGGCCTCGCTGTTATGTGGAACCACACACATGCACTTATGCTGACAGCCTACACCTTACACACATACACTGATTAGTAAATGGTAATAGATGGCCTTGTCATAGTTAAAATGTGTCTTCACCACACACATACACACACACACAGACACACTTAGCCACACACACACATTATCTGTTGGTACTCTTTTTCATCCTCTCTCAGTTGTCCTGCTCTGGCCCCTACCCACAGACACAGGCACACACATTCTCATCTTGTCTTCCCTTTTTGGGTTGTATTCTATACCTTTTATTTTCAAAAGGAACGCACACTGCCTGATGGCCCTGACTGAGTAATAATGTTTACTTTGTACTTTTAACTGCTTCAAAAAAAATCCATTAGGAAAATTTCAATTGACCCTCACAAAAAATGTCAGGCAGACGGCTTCCAGAGGAACAGACCACCAAGGTGGACTCTGATTAATTATTTAAAAGCAAGTAATGGAGGATGCTCCAGTGTGACAATCCCAAAACGAGGTCTCAGAAACACTCTGATGTCTTCTCTCCTCTGATGGCTTTAGGTCTTTTGCTGTTGCTGTGTGGTTGACCATGGTTGTATCAATTCATATTCACCAGCTCATTCTCTGACCAAGAACTATGCCGCTGAAGGCAGACCTGGGCACATTAACTTGATTTTTCTCTCTCTCTCTCTCTCTCCCTCTCCCTCTCCCTGTTTTGGGATGGCCTTCTTTAAGCCTGTGTCCAGACCTGTTTACTTCTTTCCCCTAAGTGGGGGGTAGACTTAATCAGAGTGATCTGATTAGCCTCGGTGTGCTGTGCTAGCGGATGGTAAGAGGGTTAATCTGGAGGTTTAGAGAAGCAGGCCCAGCTTTGGAGGCTGGGAGAGTAGAGAACTCCTGTGGCTCCTCTGGGCTGTAGCTGGGTCTGGGCTGGGCTGGGCTGAGCTGAGCTGAGTCCTGCTGGTGGTGTTGAGTGACGGGTGGAATGGATGGATGCGTTAAGTTGGAGCTCTCTATCCTCACTACCCTCTCCCACTGCTTGGTCCCAGCAGGGAGACCAGGGAGCAGCTCAGCCTCCTGTTTACCCATGCGGAGAGAGTGGTGGTCCAGTCCAGCTCTGACTGCAGGAGGGGCACAGCAAGTGTGTGTGTGTGTGTGTGTGTGTGTGTCACAATCACATTTGCATGCCTTTCTGTCAGTGATTTAGTTACTCTCTGTATGCACTTGCATGTGAAAGTATTTGAGCACTGTATGCTGCAGGTTAGGAATGCAATTAACATGTATGCATGATGATGTTTGAGAGAGAGGGAGAGAAAGGGAAAGAGTGAGAGAAAGAAAGAAAGAAAAAGAGAGCATGAGGGAGAGCAAGTGTGTATGTTTTATCCACATCCACGTACCTTCTTGCATATAATAGCTGACACAAACCCCTGACCCTTCCCAGAGACTCTCCTGTGGCACGCCTGTGTCCAATCACTGCATATGAAGTTTCTTTGCACCGGAAGTGAGATCACAAGAGTTGGCCAGCCTGCTCCCCGAAGTCAGGAAGGGAGCAACGTGCAGGAGCCCATTGTGAAGTACTTTTTTTCCCTTGTATTGTTATTGCGTGCAAAGACCACAGCCTGAAACTTCCAGTCCCAGCTCAAGCTTGACTTCCATGCACACGCTCCTGACGGGGTCGAAGTCTGGTCCCATTCTCTAATCTTTGTGAGCGACATCTTAGTTCCTATTGAAGATGGAAAGCACGTTGCTTTTGTTGCATGGCTTAACCAAGCTCTGTGAGCTAAATCGCCATGTGTGATTTTGGAAGCAGTGCATGTTCATAGAAGTAATTTATGTTACAAAAGGTGGGTAGCTCCTATAAAGGCAGCCATTACAGGTTTGCACGGCTGTAATTTGGTTTGGCCTAATTAGTGCTTTAATTGATGTTTACATGTTTCGCGGTATGGAGAGTTCGAAAGAGACGGAAAACCTTCAAAGCTGGTGCACTTCAAAGACTTCGAGTTCTTGGTAACCTCAAAGTGTTTGTGTCTGTGTGTGTGTGTGTGTGTTTGTGTGTGTGTCAGAGAGAGAGAAAGAGAGAGAGAGAGACTAGAGAGAGAAAGAGAGAGAGAGAGAGAGAGAGAAGATGTGTAAAAGAAGAATGTTAATTTCTCAACCTGCTTTAAAAATGAGATTCTCCCTCTAATATTTAGAGCATGCTATGCATCTGCCCCCTGTCTCAACACGGAATGTGTTTACCAGTGCCTGCCTGTACCCAGACTACTGCAGAGCTTGTGTGTGTGTGTGTGTGTGTGTGTGTGTGTGTGTGTGTGTGTGTGTGTGTGAGTGAGCAAGAAAGAGCAAGAGTTTTTTGCATCAGTGTTTATATCTGTGCGTGTGTGTGTGTGTGTGTATGCTGCATGCGTGTGTGTGTGTGTTTGTGTGTGCCTGTCAGCACAGAGCTGTCCTCATTATGCTGGGCTAATATGCACAGGCTCAGCAGGCCGCCAGCATTGCTGGGCTGGATACCACTGCAGATGCAGACTTCACCTCCTGTTTACACTCCACTACGTGTGTGTGCTTAGTGTCTTTAGATTGCCCATGCCTGTCAGAATTCATTTGGCCTCCGTTTGTCCACATTTGCATGGCGGACTTATTCATCTCTATGCATATGAATGCATGCGTATGCGAATGGAGACAACTGTGTGTGTGTGTGTCTGTGTGCATGAGCATAATGTGCATATGTATGCATGTACTGTACAGCTCTCTGGTTATGTACCGTTCTCGTTCTGACTCTGTCTACAACTCTGTATTTCTCTCTTTCTTTCTCTCCTTCTGTATAAAGACAATTATGTGTGTGTGTGTGTGTGTCCAGCTAAGCACTCTGGAGCCTCTCTCTCAGTACCTCATGGCTAGATGCCCTTATTTCTACTGGGCAAAACCATTTTTGTAGGAGCAGGCAGTAACCAGTTTTCTTGCTCCAGCATATTCATTCTTTTGAAGAAGTAGTAGAAGATCTAGAAAGCAGCCCCTACACTGCTGTTAAGTGGAGCTGCGTCCACTTTCAATTTAATGAGGTTAGAAAATGTGTTGAATTATTTCAGCCTCCTAAAAATGATTCATTTGGAATGTGGAAAGAGAATCCACATGCTGCTGAGGGAGAGGGCATTTTCAGAAAATCTAAAAGATGTGTGAGAGAGTGCATGCATGGGAGAGGGAGACATATGGAAGCAATTAAACTTTTACAACATCGGCGTTTGTTTGATGGACACCTCCTCACCATTTATAGTTTGAGGTCAACAGGGAACACTCACCCACAGAAGAGTGTTCAAAAGGGAAATGACATATCTAAAGGGCGTACCCCATCCGTGTGTGTGTGCTGGGTGTGTGTGTGTGTGTGGAGGGGGGTGGCAGTGGGAGAAATGAGGTCTCTTGAATGTTCCTTGCTAAGTTGCCGGCAGCAATAGCAGCGGTTGAAACAATAGTCTGTGAAATTGCACGAGTGCGGCGGGGTTTCAAAAATACATCTGGTCTGTGGTGTTCCAAAATAAACAGAGCTGCTGATACACACAGCCTATAGTGTGGCTCTGACAAGCTTTACCCCTCTGCGTATATGTGTGGAATTATATATGTGTGTGTGTGTGTGTGTGTTTGTGTTGGGCCTGGTGTCAGTAACCGTGCACACTCACACACACTTGCACGCGTGTCCATGTGTGTCAGCCATCTGAAGGAAGGAAGAAATGGAGCAGATGAGCTCCAGATGACCCAAGGGGACGGGGCACCTTCCCAGGCTGGGGCAGACACAGCATAGGCTGGGGTGGGGAGGAGGCCCAGGCCCAGCTGGCTGGAAAGAGAAGCTCCTGCCCATCTGGATGTGGTGTGCCAGCAGTGGAGCGGGGAGCAGTGTTGTTTCTGGTGATGTCCAGTGCCACCCACTGCCCCAGACATGAACCTTTTTCTGGCGGTCTGCTGTGCAGCAGGGAGCTGAGTCACTGGGAGCCATTATATATGTGTGTGTGTGTGTGTGGCACTGGGCAGATGCAGGCTACGCTCAAATGTGAGATGGAATTGGAAATGTTGTTTACGGGCTGATCCAATACGGAATATAATGGTGATGAAATAACCTTGCTGTTAAAGAAATTGAACATAACAATATGGCAATGTGGTTTATGTGGGCAATTCTATCAAAAATATATTATGTTCTATCCACAAAGCTAAAAATAAGAAACATGACGCAGTTTAAGTTTGACTTCTGGAGAAAGGAGACTGCACCTCAGGGTTGCCATAATACCATGTATGGCTAAAGCATGAAGCTGCATAACTTGAGCTGTCTTAATCTTCAGTGTTTGGTCCTGTTCTGGGTACTTCCTTTGTTGTGGGTCCTTTGGAACAGCTGTGTGGCACTTCGCTGCCATGCTCTGCTAGTTGCCTCTCCTCTCCTCTTTGCCCCCCGCCTGCCCCCCTTGCCCACTGACCCGCTGTAGAGGGCTGGCAGAGCCTTGTCATGCGCCGCGGGTCTTTCTAGCTGGTCCAGGCTTTGTATAGCTGCCCCCGTTTGTTCTGGCGACTGGGGACACAATGACCCAGAATTCCGTTTGGCCCTATAGTTTTATAAAAAGAAGAAGAAGAAGAAAGAGATGGAAAGAGAGATAGATGGGGAGAGAGAAGAGAGAGAGAGAGAGAAGAACGATAACGCCAGCATCAGAGAAATAAACTCTCAGCCACCCTTGCGGCAAGTAGGGCAAGTAATCCTGACAGAATAAAAACGTCCTCTTAAAGAGAGAGAGAGAGAGAGAATAAAAAAATCTGTAAGCGAGACAGGAAGTAGAGAGAGAAAATGGAGGTCAGAAGAAAAGATGAGGGTGAGTGAGAGTGATGGGGAGCAGCAGAAAAACATTCATTGTTCCGGTAGTCTTACTGCAGCCAAGAGTCAAGACCAGCGTTTCATTTAGAGTGGAGAGAATGAGAGTCATGCTGGGAGCAAGGCACAGTTCCTCCACTCCCAGAAAAAAGACCTGGGGAATGGAGAGAGGGAGAAGGAGACAGGAAGAACAAACAAGTGGCAGGCCAGAGGTAATCATAACTGTGAAAAGGAAGATGGCTTTTATGAACTCAAACACTGGCAAACACTGATAAAATGGAAGGACATGAATGAAGCCAGTACTGATTGTTTCCTTTCCACGTATCTCTCTCTATTACACACACACTCAACACACTCTTTCTCTGTCTCTTTATTTCTTTCTCTTTCACTCACTCACTCACTCACACACACGCACGCACACACACACACCCATCTTCGTTGTATTACATCTTCCATGTTATAAATGCTGGCTGTGCCACAGAGAGGGCTCATCAGCTCCAGTGCGGAGGTCCATTTCCATCCCAAAGGCTTTGACAGATCCCGGGGGCTGCATGCCTCTCCTTTCAGGCAGGTGCTAAAAGAGCCAGGGTGGCCTTTACAGAAGCCTGCACCCCACCTCTGCAGCTCCCTCCCCAGCAGTACAAGCTGTTGGGCTGCACAGGACAAACGGGAACAAGGACAAAACCCGGCTCATCTCTCCCGATCCCTCTGTTCTTTTGCACTCTCTCTCTCTCTCTCTCTTCCTTTCTTTCTCTCTCTCCCTTTCACTCGCTCATGCTCTCTCTCTCTGGGCGCTGTGATAAATGTGCAAATCCATTCCCCTTCCTCTTTCATCTCTCCTCATCAAAGAATGTGTTTGTCTCATTTCTGCTTTTTTTTTTTGCAAAGTTTGTTTGATAGTGCCTTTTTTTCACTTTCCTGTTACAAAATGCCATGCCAAAATTATGCCATGGAGATATGCAAGGAGTTCAACAGCAGGCTATTCACACACACACACACACACAGAATGGAAGAGAAAGGCACGCACACACACACACACACACACTTCAAAAATCCAGGATAACTTTTCCTCCCTTTTTGGAGAGACGTCTCCAGGGCGTCACGGCAACCGCCCGCTATGCAGACGGCAGAGAGTGGCTGTGCCGAGGGGTCATGGGTGTGTCAGCGCTAGGGCGGGGTTTACTGGGAGGCAAAGGTCAAAGATCACCCACCCACCCCACTCCCACACGGGGCCCTACCTCTCCCAGAGCCGGCTGCTTTAGCTCCGACTTAGCGCAGCCCATAAATAAATGTTAAGTGCCCAAGTTAAACAGAGCGCCAGTGTGGATGGAGAGCCACTCTGCGCGCTAATATTTTTGGCTGGTGGACAATGGGGCTGTGTGCATTCACATGTGCTTGGTTCTGTTGGCATGCGATGGCTAGGCTCCCCTCACCCTTGGCTGCAGTCTGTTTAGGACATGCCTGTCATAGTGAGCGTGCTTGTGGCGGGGACCGCGCTGCCTTAATGCCTAATTGGCGTGTCACTGGGAAACTATGCTAATATTTGGAGAAACGGAACGATGGCTAGACTCATGTCTCGCTACCTGTTGGTGTTGGTAACTTCTTTTTCATCCTCTCTCTCTATCTATTTCTTCGTCTCACTTCTATTAAACTCGGTTGCTTTCTCTTCCTTTTTCTGTTTCTTGTTCTCCCTCCCTCCCTCTCTCACTCACTCATTCTCTCTCTCACACACACATACACACACACACACACACACACACTCAGTGGAATGTGTTGGCAGAGAGTGTGCTGCAGTAGGCTGTGCGTTTAGCAAACAGAGAGCGCTGACTGGGAAGGAACACAGAGCAGTGGGGAGGAGGAGGGCCATCATGTCAGATCACTTTACACCATCGCAGTCCATCCCCGGGATGTCTCAATGTGAGGAGGACACAAAAAAAAGACTGGCCAGAACTGTCCGCTCCTTCCCTCCTCCTCCTCCTCCTCCTCCTCCTCCTTCGTCTCTCACGCTCCTTCAATTTCTTCTGCTTCATCTCCACACCTCTTTCTCCTTCTGTTCTACCTGCTATGACCTTTTGAAGTGCTCACTTTCCTTACTTCTTCGTGCTCTGTCTCTGGTGCTTACTAAATCTTCAGTGTTGTGTCCCTGTTCTTTTCCCCACTCATTCCTGCCTGTCTTATCTGGTCCCTGTGTTCCTCTTTGCTGCCACTCTCTCCAATCTTCCAATCTCTCACTCACTCACTCACTCACTCACATGCACACTGATTTATTAGCATGACTGTAGCTGTATTACTACTACTGTACTACTGTACTACTAGTAGTAGTAGTAGTAGAGAAAGCGTGTGACATTCTACAGAGTAAACATGCCTAATGAACTGAAAACAAAGCAAACAACTCGTTTTCCTGCACAAACTATCAGACATGCGCTCCCTCTCTCTTTCTAACAAGGCAGCATAGCCTAAGTGTATTAATCCCTGAGGGGCTCATTTGATGCAAGGCAGACAGGAAGGTGTGCAGAAATAGCAGACATGGGTGAACAAACAGACAGAGAGAGAGACAGATGCACTGGATTCACATAGGGAGCAGAGCGTCTGTGCGGAGGCTGGAGTAACGGCTGAATTAAACACACAAGGGTAAGATTGAGCCTGAATAATTGATGGCTGAAGCCGGGCAGGCAGTTGGGGCAGGCAGGTTGTCAGCTGTGTTGGGTTTGCGTGCCAGTTCTGCATTCCTCTTCCTTTGTGTCTATGCTCTTCCTCTGTCTCTCTCCGTCCCCGTCCCTTGCCTTTGCTCTTCTTTTCCTTTCATCACTCGTTTCTCCTATTCACTTCTTTCTTTATTTCTTTGCTTTTTTATCATATTTATCATATATACTTTTATATCTCTCTTATTTTATCTTTCCATCTATCTGCCCAAGTTCCTCATTCTCTCCTCCATGTTTTATCTGTTTATCGCTCTCTCAATCTCTACAGTTGCAAATCTGTCTCTTCTCTCTATTTTTCTTCCCTTATTCCTTTTTTTCATTCATCTCTCTCTCTCTCTCTCTCTCTCTGTGTCTCTCAGTGCCCTGTGCCCTGTTGGGAGCTGGGGGTTGAGGCAGGGAGCGGCAGCTTGAAGCGGCTCTGCTGATGGGTGATTACATGAATTAGCAGCGACCTGGAGACACAGTCAGCGGGCCGGAACTCATGCAAGGGGGGCGCACACGGGTACAGACGCCAGGCCAAAACGCACTCAACACACACACACACACACACACAGAGAGTGCTCCAGTTTTGGCAAGATGAAACTACTAGCTAGTAAAACCACTAGCATATTTTCTCTGTCCATTCAGAGACCTCCCTCTCTTTCCCTGCTCTTCTCTTTCCCTCTCAATGTGGTTTTTTTTTTTTTTTTTTTTTTTTCACTTTTTGCAGTCTGTATTGGTAAAAATTAAACATATTCTGGGTCTGCAATTTCAGGCAGTACTTGCCTCACAATGACAGGTGCCAGAGATGTCAATTTATACAAGCAATACGCAATACACAGTAGGTATCTTGAAGTGCTTTGGAATTAGGCCTTAGTCTCTTTCTATACCAAGGGCATCACGGCTATGCCAACTAAAGGGTATTGCCATCCAACATTCTTATAATGAGGGACATAATGCAATCATTGATGAGTCATGATTGTGCTGAGCCTTATCGATCAGCTGATCATTAATTAGGGAGTCTGTATCCTGGAGAAGAAGTGTATTTTAGGCAGGAGAAGTATGTTTGGCTGCCTAGTTACCCATTGGTGCTCTTAGGGACACCACGTTTCCCCTTCTCCAGTTTCCCTCCCGCTTCTGTCCTTTCAAATGACCCTCCTCTGATGGACTGCAACTGTGTTAGTGGCACTGGCTGGTCGCGAACAGATCATTATATTATCAGCAGTTTCTGCCAATGCTGCAGCGTATTGATCTGTGAGTGGTCACACAAGCAGAGTGGTGGTGGTGGGGTTTGTGTGCTGTTGTTGTGAGTGCCCCTTCTCTCTCCACATAGAGCTGAGTGTGCAAGGGGACAGGCAGGGCCAATGTTCCCCATGCCGCCTGCCTGGTCCCTTCCGTCCACTGAGCCCCAGAGAATTGCCTCCATTAGTCTTATTGGTTGCCCAGAGGGGTGAAGGCGGAGTGGTGTGGGGTGGGGTGGAGTGGAGGGCAGAGTTGGAAAAGCAATGGTAGAGGCAGGAGAGTGGGAGTTGGTGGTGGTGGTGGGTGGAGTGCAGGCTGTCTGCCCTGACTGGCCGGGGTGGCTTGATGGAGAGGCTGATATGCCATTTATCTTCATGTCCTTGCTTGCAGGTCAACAGCAGTTGTCAGGTGGAGAGCACAGTTGTTTAATTTTTCTGTGTTTTTTTTTCTGTGGTTGGTGAAAGACACAGAAACACGCACGTACACACACACACGCACACAAACGCATTCTGTAACTGCTCATTTTCAGGGCTGCCCAAAAAGAGGGAGAGCATCTCCTATATCCTCGTTTGGTTGTGTAACAGTGTATCTGAATTCTGCTTCCCAAGACTTAACATTCAGTTGGGTTATACAATGTTCTGTGGCATCATTGATTTGGCGTAATCTGATGCTGCGCAATTGTTATTTTTTTTCTTAAGTGGAGGAAGAGGGTGTCTTTTTTTTTTTTTTTTTTTTTTCTTTTGAGCTTCATCAGGACTGAGTAATCTGTAATCTCCATTATGGTGGTTTTGAGTTTTTCCCCTTCCTCATAATCTGTCTTTATTCTCTCTCTCTTTCCCCTCACTTCTTTCCCCAGTCTTTGAAGTGCACTCCCTCTTACATACACACGCACAGGATCACCCATTCCTTCTTAATGCTGGGGCTTACTTGGATGGTGATGCATTATATATTTGACGGATGTGAAGCACGCTCTGGGTGTAGGTTGGCAGAGAGATGGAGAGACAGAGACGCGCGTGGGAGCATATGGGCCGGAAGCGGCAGCCATGACACGTTGCACGTACATGTGTAAGGCAGGGCTGGCTCGCCTTGGCGTAGTTAGTGAGATGTCAGTCCACATCACTAAATGTGTGTGTGTGTGTGTGTCTGTCTGTCTGTGTGTGTGTGTGTGTGTGTGTCTCTCTGTACGTATGTGTGTGTGTGTGTGTTTGTGTTTGCAGTACGTAATGTAATTTTGTGTGGTGATTTGATCAACAGTCCTACCTGCCCAGTGCTAATGCAGTTAGTAGTTTACAGAGGACATAAAACAAGCTGTGTATCACTCACTCTCTCTCTTTCTCTCTCTCTCTCTCTCTCTCTCTCTCTCTCTCTCTCTCTCTCTCT
>JAGFZM010000003.1:2848109-2859017 GCA_017657215.1 Limnothrissa miodon | reverse complement strand
GGGGTTTAGCTGTCTGATTAGTCTAAGTGTGCAATAGAATCAGCAAGTTTCCTGAGACTAAGAGAGGTTTGAGATGAGATGAGATTGGTGTCCTCTGAGGTTTGCCTCTGGGTTTGATTCAAAAAGGATCTGCTTCATTATCTACTTTACTAAATGTGTTTTTTCCCCTAAACATTTGAGAGTGTTACATATATATTAAAACAAATAAATGGCTGTTTTGAGTGCTCTTTGTTGTTTTGCTTGTAATTGTTTCCATTTGAAATTGACTGCAGTGGGCGTGGAATGGTGTGTCATTTGAGGCAAAACAGGATTTATCTGCACTGACCTTTTTAATTCAGTGTTTATTGGTTGTATCTGTCAAAGCATTACACGAACTGTTGGACAGGGGCTCTGTGGTTCACTTCAATGAAGTGAAGAAACATTTAATTAGGTACTAAAACACCATATAAATATTTTTTTTTTCTCTGACACCCCATTTGAGCTTTGGCTCTGATTGCAGTGGTGTTAAATTGACCCCATCGACCTTACCCCCCCTTCACACCACCAGACCCCACCTCACCCCGCCCGGTGCCCTCGCCAAACCAAACCACAATCCACAAGTGATAGTCGGACTGTGCCTAATGACTTCAAAGTGGCGCTGAATGCCAACATGCTGCGTTGGACTCCCCCACCCAGTGAGCTGGAGGCTGCTATTAAAACTGCTGGATTTGCATTCACTGGCTATGAAAACAGAGCACAAGTGGGTTCATTCCTACTCCAGCCCCCTCTAAACTCCCCTTCCCCCACGCCTACAGTGTACATATTACTCTGCATAAATGGAAAATGATAGTTTGGCCAGGCGTGTGACTGAGCATATGGCAATTTCATCCATGTATTCACAACAGACGTGATTCCCTCAAAGCCAAACTGAGCACTCAGAGTTGACAACAGAACTTTTGGACATTTGGGATTTGAATGTACGACTGCACATTGCGCCTGCTTTCCTTCACTTTTGGGTTCTGGGTTGCTGGGCTTTTCACTGTCTGTTCCCTCACTGTGACGGGACAGAACATGAGAAATGTCAACCCGAGGCAACCATAAAAGTAATATAGCTCTATTAGCATGCAAAGAGCTAAGACTTACTCAGCCGTTGAATAGTCTGTGCTTGCAGAATTGGCATTCAACTTGCTGCTTCTCCAGGCTCGAAGAGCAGACGGGGACATTGTTTTTATCTGTTGTCTGCATACTCTTAGACTGCATGAACCAGACTTTAATATGGCTCTTCTAAGCTCCCTTAAGTCTTATCCTACCTGGTAAACACCCACCCCTCCTCCTCCTTTACCTTTACATGCACTAATGCACTTGCTGTTTCTTCTCCAGCAGATGTGCTTTCATCATCCTGATAATGAATGCTTGCTTTTCCTTTTCCAGTCTATATGCCTGTGCTAATGCCTCTGCATGGAAACCAAGGACCCTGTAAAACCGTTGAGGTGTGTCTGTGTGTGTCGGTTTGTATGTCAATTGTGCCCTTGATCCTCAGACCCTTGCAAAAAAAAAAAAAACCTTCATCTCCCTTTGTTGGGCAGACCAGTACTCTCACTGATGACTGTTGGCGTGTTTTCCTCAGATGCCACACGTCAGCTCGTCGCCGTCCCCTTCAGGCCTAGATTATCATACAGTAGTGCTTCTCTGCGGTTATTTACTCCGTTGGGGGGGGGGGGGTCTTGAGACATCGTTGTAACACACTTCAAAATCATCTTTGAGAGGGGCCCTGATTAAATTGGTTTAAGATTGATGACAATGCCACTTTCCCCAAATGGCTTTACATCCTCTTTGGTTGCCTAAAAGAGATATAATCTCATTAATCTCTGGCACTCAGAGATGGTCGTGCCGTATCCATATAAACAAGCTGCTTGTTAAAATGTTACATTTCAGATGGATCCCTAATGATCCAGCTTTAGTGTCATTTGAGGGCCTATTTCTGGCAGTGCTGGACAGCATGGCACCAGGCATGCATATGGCCTAGCGCTCATAATGTTGGCAAGGCAGCCAATGGTAGCGTGACAGTCCATTTGGTCACCATGGCAGCTGACACATGCCCGGGTATTCCAGTAATCTCCTCAACCCCTTTTGTTCCCGATGGCCACTCGAGAAGTTCCTGGCGGTGGCCGAGAGAAGTCTCACTGATGAAGGATTTTTCAAAACGACCACAAAAAGAAAGAGCAGGCAATCAGCAATCACCTGCCCACTCCTTGTGAAGACTATGTGAAGAAGTGGGGCCCTTGTAAGGCTTTCTGTGAGGAAGGAGGATTTGCATAGGCCCTGATTTGCTCAGCAAAGACTTGATCCAGCCATTTTGTATATAAAGATAAGACACACTCAAATGCACACACACACACTTACACACACACACAGCTACAGACATAACCAAAGGCTTGGGGAAAAGCAGCTTCTAAACATGAAAGTATCTGTCAGCAGCATTGTTCATTTTCTATCGTAAATGGGCCTACGTTGGCAGCTCTCCCTGTAAAGGCAGGATTTGATTTCTATCATTGTACGAAGTAATTTCCATGATAATCTGGCTGGGTGAAGCATAACTCTTTTACTTCAAAAAGGTTCCACACCTATGTAAACAAAACCCCAATATGAATTATTGCCTTTATTTTATTGCTTCTATGAAAGACCAGAAATGGTTTTCAGTGTGTTTACACATTCCTGACTCCTTGACCCAACCCCTTTTAGTGAAGTCGTTGTCTTCGTCCTCATCATAAACCTTTTGCATTCAATAATCTGTCGAATCCTTGAATGACTCCCATTGCAGCAGCCAGAGGAATGGCTCCCAAACCTCACCATCCATGGCATCATTGTAAATAATGACTCTGAAATTGCCTCTCTCCTGGGGTCCACATAGTTGCCTTTGTGATGCTTGTAATAGAGACAGATTGCTTCTGTGGGTCCCACAGCCACCCCCACCAGCTCTCTTCCCTGGAGATGAAGTCTGCATTGGTTGAAGGTGTTTGGTGCGAGGAAGGAGGCAAAAGTTACCGGGATGTCTAGTTTTACTCAGAGCCTTGGCTCTAGTTTAACTAGTGGCCTACACTGTGTTCTAGCACTGTGTTCTAGCACTGTTCTAGCCTCTTCTGCTAGGATTAAGGAACACAAATGGCCGGTGTGTCTGTCTACCCATAATTAATGTTGTTGAGTGATCTGAGGAAACACTGCCAGCTGATTGGCTGTTTAGGCATCATTGACTGACGTTCACGTCAACTTGTTCACATGAGACCATCAGACACACACACATGCAAAGTTGCACACAATTCTACCTAGTGTTTCACACAACAGGAAGTGGCTGTTCTATTTCCTGTTGCAATTGTACTGTAGACTTGAGACAACCGCTTGTTCCATTTCCTGAGGGCCACCTGCCTGCACGGCTGTTCAGCGCTGAGAAATGGTGTCTCAGGAGACCGAGACAGACTGACGGCAAGATCATCCCATGATGCCTTGGCTGCCAGCCCCGTAGCTACAGTAGCATCTCAGTAAGGCCACCAAAGAGGGTTTTAAACGAGAAAGGGAACCTGCTCTTTTTAAATCCTCTTCTGAGCCACAGGCGTTTCATGCCTCGCCATTGACACTCATTTCCTGAGGGGCGCTTGTGTTCATCGCACCGCACTCCACACCACACCACACCACACCACCCACCACCGCTGTGACTTTAATTGTTGCTCTTTATCCTCACCGAAAAATGATTTTCTGTCTGTAGTGGCATTTTGAAGAAGTGGGCGTGGGTTGATTCAAATCAGTAGCTTTGTGTTTGACCCACACTGTCAGTGCAGGAGGAGGTGGAGGAGGAGGAGGAAGACAGAGAAGAGAACGACTGTGCGAGACTTGCTCTTGTCTTGCTCTTGAGAGTGTGAGCTCTTGTCTAATGGAATATTCATATCTCATAATTGGGCTTCCATTAGTTCGGCGGCGGGGGCGCGGACTGTGACTGTGTCTGCTTTGTGCGGACGTTCCACACGGCGATTTAGCCTCCTCTAAAAACCCTGTCCTCAAGGAGTCTGTCATCTCCCTCTGGCTCGGCACAGCAGGGCCGGGGCCCATTTTGCACAGCGGAGGCTTATCTTCCTCTCAGTTCCTGCATCTGTAATTGAGTGGCACTAAAAAGAGCGATGGCCCTAAATCCGCTGTGAGAGGAGAAGGTGTTGGAGCTTCTCTCGAAACGGAAAATGGAATAAACGGAAGGAACTGATTGTTATTGTAAACAAAAACAATAATAGCAAAATCAAAACCCTAAACAGAATGTAATGATTAGTACATGCACATACTTGTGAACTGCACTGTTGTTTACAATAAGGACCATGTGAATTTAGAGGTTGAGTCGACATATTGAACCACAAGTATTGCCATAATAACCCAAAACCACACATTAATTTTTTTTTTTTTTTAAGAATTTAAATGGATTCAGAAGACATGCATGTAGTTATTCATTTGTCTTTAGATACGATGAGAGCACAGGGAATGTTTAGGCCTACACTTTAACTGCGCTGTGTTGTCTTTATGGTTGTCTTTGGGAAAGAATCTTGTGTGTGCAACTGTCGGCCGGCCATCAAGCTGAGCTGAGTTGCTCATGCATGGGCCTCATCCAGCTCAGTGAATTTCCCCCCTCAGAATGTCTGTGGCTTTCAACCTGGCCAAATCCCTCCTGTGAGCTGCCTCGCCTTCATTCTGTCAATCTACCTTTGACTGGATGCACTTTATGCCACAGAAGCTTTATCTTATGCATAGTTTTCTTGTTAAAGCGCAGTTTCCAAACTTTTTTTTATTTCCTTCTCTGTTTGTTATCTTTTTATCCAATTTTTTTCTTATATGTTGCACCCTCTCTTATTCTGTTTTCTCTGGCTTCAAACTCTTTCATATTCTCTTTTTTTCTTACTTCCCTCTTTTCACCCCATCATCTCTCTCGTTTTATGGCCGCATGGCTCCTTATGAGTTTCTGAGTGCCTTAGAACTTTAATTACCACCGTCAGAAACTGGTTCCTTCATTCCATCATTCTCTCTCTCTCTTTCTCTTTCTCTCTCCCTCTCTCACTCTCTCCCCTCTCTGCATTGGGTTCCTGACGAACAGCTTCTTTCCACCCCATTGAGATCAGAGAGGGGAGTCATCTCTCTGGTAAATTAACTAATTGGAAAAAAATAGAGAAGGGGGGCCCTGCACTGACAAATGGCTCCTTTCATCAATGGCAGCTGCTTGTTAACTCTTCACTCCATCATCATTTTCTTCCCTCAACACTGTTTTTGCACTCATTTGAGATTCAGACACATTGTCATAGAGATCATGATATTGTGATTCCAATTGTAACTTTCTTGACAATCTTTGAAAACAGTGAGGTTGTATGATTGAATCACTTGGGCCTTCTGACACGCTTGACTGTTTTTTTTTTTCCTCATTTTTTTTTTTGTTCCAAACTCAAATGGATATTCCTACAAACAAAGTAAACAAGGTCCATCTTGTGAATGTTATCAGAAGCTCTCTCTCTCTCCTCTCTTAATCACTCATACACACACAAACAAACACACACGCACACACACATACACACTCACACACACACAAATCACATACGGGCACTGGGCGCACCACCACAGTGCCCACCAGTTGAGTCACCAGCAGCATATGGTAATTAACGGAGCAGAATAACCGAGGGGCCACAGACAGAGAGGCAAACAAACAAACAAAAAGCCCACTGGATGAAAGAGCAAAGTCACAGACACAGAGACACTCAAAGGGACCAGAAAATAACAGGAGAGACAGTGTAGACCGAAAAGGAGCAAAGAATTACATCCACTCTCTTATAAAGCCAGAGCCATTATTGCTATCATCCATGTAAGTAAACTGAACCATTTGGGAGCATGTGAGCCTTAAGGGTTGAATTCTGACAACACGGTAAATTCCCCTCTTTAAAGTTTCAGTCTCTCATTTCCTGAAACCCTTTCATCGTTTTTTTTTTTTTACACTCTTCTTCACTTTCACAACCTTGACACAGCTTTGAATATGATTGCAGCGCTGTTTATTTCCCTCTATTGGGTGCAGCAGCACGAGAGAATGCACCTTAGCATGAGGTTGGAGTCCGGATCGGGAAAGATGGGGACTTGGGATGATGATTTGGAAAATGGGCCTCATAAGAATCTGTCAGCTGTGTGTAGCCTCTCTCTCTCTCTCCTCCCCACAGGTAAGGTCTCTGGGCTCCCCAAAGGCCTGATGAATCGATAAGCAGTATGCTGGTGCTTTATCTTCCTCACGGGCGGCTGATTCTCCCCCAAAAACCCAGCCGTGAGCTGGGAGGGGGGGGGGGGCTTTTCAGCTCGCTTTGATTTGCCACAGAGCGAAAGGCTAAATCTAAACGCTTTCTTCACTTGTTTCCTGGAGTGATTGGGGAAAAGTAATGGCTGCCCAAAGGCTGATGTTCTCAATTTCAAGGCATGAATGGTCATTCAGGAAAGAATATGAGTTGTGTGTGTGTGTGTGTGTCTGCACTGCCTTAAGGCATCAGTTTGTGTGTGTGTGTGTGTTTGTCTGTGTATCTACCTTCTACATATCTGGCATTTCTGGAGTGGATTGGGGTGTGTTTTGTTTAGGAGTAGGGGGGAGCTTGAGTAATCTTCTCAGGGCAAATTGGATGATGTGGGAATTAAAATCCCTTCCTCCTCATTCAGCAGACCCTATCCCACCCCACCCCAAACACACACACACATACAAACATACACACATTCCTCCCCCTCCCTTTCCCAAGCCCTAAACCTATCCCTAGTGAGGGATTGGGTGGACTGTAAAGGGCACTGGGATTACCTAACAGGGAGGGATTAAATCATCCCGGAGCTGCCATTGGTCTCATTCAGGGAATCAGAAGAGATGATGAGGCAGGTGATGGGCCTAATCACGATAAATTATTATATATATATTAAATTATTTCATGTTGTTGTTGTTAACTATTATGGTTAATAGCACTGACACGATATTAGTCAGGGTTGGAGGCTCAGATCTTTATCCGGTTTGATCCACTGGGTTCCTGTTTCAGGATTTATTTCAAAATCACATTTGTCCTTTTGAGGTGGATTAAAAATGTACCTCATCCCATGAATTTCTTTTTTATTTTGGTATGGTTTGAAATATTCAAAAAATATTTCTTATGCATTGTTTGATAAATATGTCTGTTATGACAAAACACACACAGATGGATTTGCTTTTGGCATCGTGTGGTGTTCTTCTTCCAACTTCGCCCACACACGCAGTCATGTCAAACAAGCTTTGAGCGGCCTTGTCTCTCCCCATCTGTTGGCAGTAGCGTTTTGGCTTTAGTGGAGAATTAGCATGTGTCTCTCTTGGTTGCCGGTGACATTTGCCTGTGAGCGCATCTGACTTCAGACTCAGAAATGCTTGTCTGGCTTGTAACGAAGGTTGGAGGGAGGGGGGGCGGCAGTCTGGGCTTATCTTAATGCCTTTGATATCTGCTTGTTAGTCTCTATACTGTATCTAATTGGGCCAAGGCAGAGGGTAGGAGATAGGGATGGGAGTGAGTCTGCTGTGAAGCATCGCAGAGTAAGAACAAATTGTGCTTCTGTACACAAACCTCTCTCTCTCTTTTCTCCATCTCTCTCTTTCTCTTTTCTCCATCCCTCTCTCTATCTCTCTATCCCTCTCTCTCTCTATAAAGATCCCTTGTGAATTTCAGAGATTAAAGTTGAGATTACAACTGGTGTTACACGCATTCCAGAGCATTTACCCTGGAACAGGAGTGGGGCATACTTGTCTAGTTTGTCAAGTATATAAGGGCATAGGCATGATGTTTGAAATCACACTGCTACTCCCAGTGCCATGCCTGAAAGTGTTGCAGGGTAGAGCCAGTTGTGGGGCACTGCAGTGGTAAGTGAAGGCTCTTGACTCCCGTCACGTCAAAACAGATCAGTGATGGTTTTGGAGGAACAGATGTCTGTACATTCTCTCATTCTCTCTCCCTCTCCCTCCCCTGTATGCTTTTTCTCTCTGCACACGTTTCCTTTCAGAGGAAGGCATGAAAGGAGGGAGTCACAGGGGAACTGGGGTGAGGAGCGTTAAAACTTCTATATGACAGACTTCACCCCCCCCCCCCCCCACACACACACACACACACACACACCTCCTTTTTCTCTCTCTCTCTGGCTCTCTCTTACTATTTTTCTTTCTGAAAAAGATAAAAGAACATGTCTTCACATTGACTTACAATACACTCAAAAACTCAGTATTGTTGCAAGCAAACACACACACACATACGTTCACAATGAGAGATGGGTGGAGGCATGCTGAATGTTTGTCTACATACTTCTACATACCTGTGTTATTGATTTTTCTTTATTCATTATTATGGAATCAGTTTTTCTGAGCAATCAAAAACTCACACTCACACTCACATTACACACACACACACACCTCAGAGCATCTCGTCTGAACAAGCTAATCCTCTGGCTCTGGAAAGTAGGCCACCAGGCAGCACAGCGGGAGCCGTAAGTAAGCTGAGGCCCAGCACCCCTCTGTCATACAGGGGGCTGGAGACGCAGACCACCCCCTGGGCCTACCGCAGTAGCAGCACTCGTCACTTGTGTTGCCTGCATGCTCTATTGATGCACTCTCATTGAATATACCTTGACTTAGGTCATTTGACTCTGCAGGTCGTGTAAGTGTTGTGGGAAGACTTGCCGTTACTTCACATCATTTTAGCCCTTTATTATCGCATTGGTTGCAACGTTTATTGTCGCATCAGTTGCTCTGGTACTGCAGCTGTTTCATCACCGGCCAGTGATCTTCATGTTGGTGATTCCACGTGCGCACATGGCATTAAAACGAGGAGACGACATTTAAAACGAGGTCTTTAATAGCTAGCCATTGATGGGTTAATTATGTCACACTTGAACATATCTAATTATAAAAATGGATCTTCATTCTGTCAGCGTCCTATTAAAGCCAATGTCAAGTTCGTCAGGAGGAGGAATTTACTGTTTCAATGTCCTACTTTGTATGCGGGAGAGAAGGATGTGCCTTTATTTCATTAAGGCTCAGCAATGATGGCAATATGATGTCTATAGTGTTCTGTTGGAGTAGGCGGCTTATTTGCGACTTTCCTATCCCATAACAGATGTGTGTGTGTGTGTGTGTATACGCGTCCTAAGTGCTGTTCTTTTTTTTTTGTCCAAAGCTGGGCAATTTTAGTGGTGTCCTCTGTGATATTATGAAAGCCTAACAGATGTCCATGGATAGACTGCGATCAACATAGCTTGCCAGGCATCCTCCTCTCTCTCCTTCTTGTGTGTCTGAGTCTGTCTGTGTCTGTCACACACACACACACACACACACACACACAGAAAAAAAGAAAAAAGACACTTATTTATTATGTGTACACGTTAGTGACTATTTAGTCCCAATAGAGAGTCAACCCCCCCCCCCTCCGCGCGCACACACACACACACACACACATACACAGACAAACTTATCCCACAGAGCATCTTTGGGGTCCCTTGGACCATGCTCTTTCTGCCGCACTGTAGTGCTCTGATATCTCCCCTGATTTGGCTAGCTCCAGCAGTCTGAGCGTGCTCCCCAGTTCTCCCTGTCTCTCTGGGTCTCATATCTCCTATCTGCTGCGATCCATAATGGCCGCAGTGTCCTCTGCCGTCCACCGCCGGTCCGGCTGGCTGATAAGCACAGAGGACTGCGGGTGGGGCCCGGCGCCCCTTGGGTCTTGTTTATTGATGTTTGTGTTATCTTTTGGGAAGCATCGCAGACCCCCTCCCTGGCTTGGTATGTGCTCCACCCGCCCAGGAAGTCATTTGAGAGAGAGAGAGAGCTTCTCTTTCTCTGTCATTTTTCTCTCTCTGTCACTCTTATATATTTTTTTTTGTAGTATTTTTTTTTTTTTTTACTTTTGCTGTTTGAAAAAAAATTGACATAGAGAGTAAAAAAAGCGAGACAAGATAATAACTATAGCGACTTGTGCCAGTGCGCTTGGAGGAGAGCTATCAGGAGCTGGATCTGCAGTCTGTGTCTCGCTCACTCGGGGAGGAGAAGATGGTGGGCGCACGGAATAAATAATAAATAGATACCGATCACCCTGACGGCACTCGTCATCCGCTCAGTCCAGCTTCTTTAATCTCCCTCTCTTTCTCTTTCCTTCTGTCTCGCTCTGTCGTTCGGTCGTGGGTGCCTCAGATCACTCCTCTTCCTCAGTCAGATGCAGGTTGCCATTTATAGCCAGCTGTGGCCGTGCTCTTCTATGGAAGAGGATGTTGAAGCACATGGAGAGAGGAATAACAGTAGGAGGGTGGGGTATTGGGGGATAGAACAGATAGAATGACACAGAGAGAAAGGAGAGGGAGAGGACTCTGCTGTTAGAGAGAGAGAGAGAGTAGGAGTGATGGGGTAAAAAAGAGAGAAGTGCACTCTAGTGTGTCTGAAGCCTGAGCAGGGGGCCTCTCATCCCGCCATGCTGTGCTGTGCTGTGCTGTGTGTGTGTGTGTGTGTGTGTGTGTATGTGTGTGTGTGTGTGTGTGTGTGTTTGGTTGGGGCAGAAGCCTGATGCGCTGCCTGCCCAGGGCGCAGCATATGGAACTGATGCATGTGTTTGAGGCAGGCAGGATAATCTATAATTAGCCCCAGTGAAGCTGTTTGCCTCAATCAATGGGATTAGGTCCTCAGGGGGAAGGGGAGGAGACACTAACACTCCTCTCCTGGGCTGTCCAAGCCCAAAAAAATTAATTCAGCTTTAGATTCAGTGCAAATTAACTTATAGGGTTTTGCACCTGAACCCTTCATATATATTGTATGTGTATATAAATTCATTGGTCTGCATGCTTAAACTGTGTGTGTGTGTGTGTGTGTGTGTGTGTGTGTGTGTGTGTGTGTGT